>PVJI01010533.1:0-59937 GCA_004026765.1 Micronycteris hirsuta
TATAAATTCTTATACTATATCTGAAGTAGTCTAAAGTTGTTTGAAGGTAAAGATATATTACTATGAACTTGAAAGCAACCTAAATTAAAAAGTAAACAAAAAAGAGTTATAACTAATGAGGTAATACGTAAGATTAAAATGTGATTCCATTTATAGAAAATTCTACAAAATTCCAACTAATATATAGAGACAGAGGGAGCTAGAAAGAGAGGAATTATAAAGGTGCACAGGGAAACTTTTAGGGGTTATGGGTATGTTCTCTGTCTTGATTGTGGGATAGTTGTGGGGGTGTATAAGAAAAAATGGAAGTCAAACACAGGAGTGGTTTAGAAAGTCAAAGTATGTGTTTTTAACCATAAAACACAAGTGTTTGTATAAACTTCTATTGCTGGTTCCATACGGCTGCCTTTGCAACTTTTCATGCTGAGTGACTTGTCCGGGTGTCCTTTTGCATGCCTGGTAGAACAAAGTTGATGTCCTAGGTAATATTCTAATAAGGCTTCTAAAATTCCAAATACAGTCAGTTTAGTTTGTAGCTGATGAGAGTTAATGTTTTGGCCACAGCTACCTGAAGTTTGCTTAAGGCCAAAGGCCCACCAGGCTATATTTGGAGGAAGCTTTGAAGTTTGCTAATTATAGGTACTAATAAGGGATTATCAACTTATTTTTCATGGGAATATACAATAAAAAGGACCAAAACAGAAAATATGAAGACAAACAGGCATCCTTCACGGAACTACAGGGAAGAAAACAATCAATTCAGCTCCATTTAAAAAAAAAAAAGGAAAAGAAGATAGTCGATTTTCCAAAACCTATTCACAACTGTTTCACTAAACAGAAGCAGAGTTTGAAACTTTTAGCTTTGAGTGATACGGATGTGCAAATGTGGGTGGCATGTGGGCACATTTTGAAAGGAGAAAAAAGGTAGTAGTGATGAACTCCTGAGATTTAAGAATAATACAGGAAGAATCAAATGGCTCTCTAATTCTGTAATTATAAAAGAAAAACACCTTCCTTCCCAAAGAAAGGCACCCTGATGTGTTCAGGATTGTTCAATGAAAAAATCCTTATGCTGCAAGTCACTTACCCTTCCTGAGTCACTGTCCCTTTATCTATAAAATAAAATATTGACCTAGTTCAAGAATTTTCAGTGACAGCAGTGGGCAGACACAGATATGCATGGTACGAATTAGGCTGCCAGATGATTATGGAAACCAGTGGAGGAGCTGATTCCTGATGTACATTTCATCAGCAATCTCCCTCAGATCTATTTTATTCTCAACATTGTGATCATTCACTCTTCACTAGTGCTGTTGTAATAGGTTTCTGTGTATTAAAATAATACCATATGTTAGTAACTCCCTACTCCAATTCACACCACATTGAATTCCTTGATCATAGTTTCCTTTATTCCATCTACTTCTTTTAAAACCTTAATTAGCTCTGACTAGTGTGGCTCAGGGGATTGGGCATCATTCTGCAAACCAAAAGGATGCTGGTTCGATCCCCAGTCAGGGCATATGTCTGGGTTGCAGGCCAGGTCCCTGGTTGGGTGTGTGAGAGAGGCAACCAATCAGTGTTTCTCTCCCTCTCTTTCTCTCTTACTTCCCCTCTCTCTAAAAATAAACAAATACAATCTTTAAAAAAAAATCTAATTAACTCCTTAGTTTCTATTGCATCAAGACTAAACCTCTCACCTGGTTTACCCTATTCTGGTTGCTAAATCCACAATCCAGACTTCCTAAACATTCTTTGTTTTAGGAGATCACCTATTTATTGACTGTCCAGGAAGATTCTCTGTCTCCATAATGACAAAGATCCTCCAAAAGGAGGCAAGTAGGTTCAGAAAGTTCATATAAAATCTTAATGAAACAAATTCCTACAAGGTAGAAAAAAGAACTGACTATAATTTTATAACCAGCTTATACTATTCCCAAATAACTATCTCTTTACCTTACACATAGACAAAAACAGATATTCCACAGACTCCACAATATCACAAAAACAATGAATGAGAAGAAAAGTTGAGAAATAAAAGTATAGAGGCAGAAAACCATCAGAAAACCCAAAACCTCCATCTGTGTGTTTACTTCAACATTTTCTCTTAATAGTTTTAGGGGCTGTTAACCAGGAGTTAGAGTTGTCTACAATGGTGTATACAGAGTCTATATTTTTCCATCTAACATACATCTAACACTACATATATATATATGTATGTGTGTGTGTATATATATGTATATGTATATACATGGAAAGAGAGATACAGATATAGTGTATATACTGTACCTCACTTCTCCTTTATGCCTCTTAGGATTAGAATTCATGCTATTCCAAATGTCTAAATAGTTATAAATTGATAGAGAAGTATGACAAAGGCCTAGACGATGTGTACCTGGAATACACAAAACGTGGACAGTGGATTTCCATGTAACTGTTGTCAATTTGAATAATCTCTACTTATATTAGCCTGTAAAAAAATGAAGATGTTCCAAATATCTGCTGGTTTGTAAACTCTGTATGGCCTCCCCCTTATTTTTGGCCTGTTCTCTCTTGTGTCATATGTCCTGAAAAGATAAACCCACATTCTCATGACAGTACCACCAGGAAAACAGACCCAGTCAGCCTCGTGTTCTTTTTGCTATTTTGTGTGGATTTTTTTCCTTGTGCTAGGGCAAGTGTAGAGTAAGTTTGATCCAGGTAAGTTTCACAAAATGAGTATGAGGAAACGAAATATCACATAGCTGAACATGGACATTTGACAGAAGAGTAAAAACTGAGACACTGAGGGGTTTGATTACATTAAAAGAGTCAAGGCTTTGAAAGAGAGCTTTTTTAAATTTAATCCTCCAAATGTAACGTATTGCTATAGATACTGTAGAATAGAAGCTCAATGGCATGGCGATGCAAGTAAAAAGAATATGCAAACGTCTAAAAGAGTTGTGAGACACGAAGCAAGACAAATAGTAAACCACAACGAGTGTACTTAGAGCAACAATGGACAGACGTGTGAGTCAAGACAAGCCGGTGTGCATTTTTGCTACATTTACAGCTCTTACGGCATTTTCTTTCCTCATGTTTCCAAAACACCCGTTTCTGAAATTCAGAGTTTATGTAATTCAACACAGACACATAGACAAAGAGCTAGATATAAATTTCACTTTTGAATTACTATGTAAGAGATTGCTCAGGCTAGGACGCTGTGGAAAGACATAGTTATGTTTTGCTCATTTCCTCTTTCATTTCTTTTTCTTAATCAACAAGCATTTAAACTTTGGCTATAGATAGAATAAAAATGAGGCCTTTTCAAGGTCCGTTATAGAAACAGCTCTTTTCTCTAGACTTAGGGCAGTCGCTGTGAATACGGATACCTTAACAGAGGTATGCGCAGTGCAATTATATGGTTATGTGTGGTCTTTTTCAGGGATGATTGACAAACAGGAACTCTGGAATTGCTAGGCAGTGAAGATATCACTTGTACTCTTCCTGGAATTGATACATGAAATTCCATCTTCTGATGGAACAAATTTACATTAGGTGAGTAGGGTAAGACCAAAAAAAAAAAAAAAAGGACTGTGAAATCATAAAATGAAACATACACAGAAACTATGCAAAAAGAACCACCCAGAGAATAAATGATGGGTCACGGCTTCTATTAGCCCAGGGCGTGCCCTGCTGCTTCCTACAGCTTAGGTGTCCATCAAAGAACAGGAAGGAAGTCGTGTTTTTGCCTTTAGCAGTGGTGCCTTCTAATGGTCTGAAAATCTCATTCAGCCTTGTCTTTTCTTGTCACTCAAGATAAACCTGGTAATTAATACCTGTAGCTTTTACCGCTGTAGAAAGCTTTCCTCTTTTTTTATTTTTTTCATTTCTGTCCTGGAAGTCATGGTTTTTACCATCATTACGAGAAGGGGCACCACCAAACGAGTTTAATTCATGACTGAGGAGATGCAGGTCCCCTGAGCAGACAGTGTGTGTTTGTTAAATAACACTGTGAAACCCAGACATTTTCCTGTTTCGTCCTGTTTGGAAATTTTCAAAAATGATTTTTCCAGGCTTTGCCCATCCATTACTTTTAATAATGACTTTATTGGGATACCAATTATTTTCTTTGGGCCAGAGGAGAAGTGTTAAGCCATATTTCTCCTGTAATTTAAGAATTCTTTTTATGGATATAAGTATGTTATTCTATATATGAGGTGAAATCCAGAAAGTTAGAGTGGCGAGTTGAGAATGCTAAGTTTGCAACAAGCTGTGAAGTTCTTCACCATTTGTTTCCTACAAAGAAGTCAAACAGAATGGTGGAATCTACCGTCGATTTCAACCCTGAGAGATTTCCATTTTGTAATGTCCACATGAATACACAAGAAATGACTTGGAGAAGACCAATATTTACCTAAGTTCATGATAAATTCTAACAATCTGCACTTTAGCCTTCAAGTCCTGGCTTGATCTTATACCAATAGATTTAAGAATTGCTGTTCCTTTTGGTCATTTCTGCCAGTCAACACTTGCAGCCACCTCCTCCCCACACCCACTGACTCAGACGATTTTAAATATACCCGAAACAGTTCAGAAATCTCAAGGAATTTTTAGCTCAAAAGTGGTTGCAAGGATTTTTGAATCGTTAGTGTACTGTCTGCCTGGTGGTGTAACTTTGGGGACATGCAAAGCCTGGTGTCATCCCAGAAATGCCTCCGCACCTATTCTCTGACACCTGGCATTCTAGCAAGGGTTGGATACGCCACTTACTTCATTTGAGCCCCAGTTGAATTCCCAGAAAACAACCCAGGAGGTGTTTTATATCGAAGAATATTTGTAGTAGTGTAAAAAAGATAAAAAATCTGCCCCATTTAAAAAATTTGTGAAAAAAGAGATGAGTTAAGGAGAGGAGACAGAAGTGAGGAGAAAATAGATGGGTAGGGGAAGGAGTGAGTTGAAAGTACCAAAAACAAGGGGAGAGAGAACAGGAAAGATCAGAGAGAAGGAAGGCAGGGCAAAGAGAGAAGGGACCGGGCAAGCAGGGAGAGAGGAGAAGAGAGGGAAGAGTGAAGACAAAGGAAAGAACAATGAAGGAGAAGAAGAGGAAGGTGGGATATCTCAACAAAAAATAAACATCCTTGATACCTGCCACTTGCAGAATGTTAAAGAAAAGCTTTAACTTGGCCATAATAGGCTACCATGGCCACCCATGTTTCAAATAAGCAGTGAGACATTCACAGGGGCTGAAAGGTCCACTGTGTAAGAGTTGGTCCACTGTCTAGGCGTTAAAATGTTAACAAATAGCTTTACGGCATAGATGTTTCCAAAACCTACCCTCTCATTACTTCTTCCAGGTGGGGGTTCAAAGAGATTTTGGGGGACATTTATTAGTTTGCTTGGCTGCCATATCAAAGTATCACATGGACCAGGTGGCTGAAACAACAGAGATTTATTTTTCTCACTACTTTGGAGTCTGGAATTCCAAGACCAAAGTTCCAGGAGGGTTGGTAGCCTCTGAGGGCTGTGGAGAAGGATCTGTCCCAGGCCTCTCTCTGGGCTTGCAGATGGCCACCCTCTTGCTGCCTCCTCACCACAATTGTCCCTCAGTGCCTGCACTCCCTTAGTGCCTTCTTATAAAGACACCAGACATACTGGATCAGGCCCCACCTTCATGGGCCTCTTATAACTTAACTACTTCTTTAAAGACCTAATCTCCAAATCCTGTCACTAGGGGTTGAGATTTTAATATGAATCTTGGGAGGACACTATTCAGCCCACTAACAAAGAGGTGCAGGGGGGATCAAATCATCTAGAAAGAAGAACATTTTGCTACATTTGCTCAGTCCTAAATTTTCTCCAACTTAGAAAGTGACGCTGCAGATATTATTTGTCTTGGGTCCCCAGATATCTTCAGAGAGAGAGCACAGTGGGGCAGCAAGTGCACTGGCTACAAAGGGGTGGATTTGAGTCTTGGGACCACAGCCTACTATCTGTGTGACCTTACATGATTTAACTTCTCAGTCTGAGCCGTGGTTTCTTCCTGGGTAAAATAAGGCTATTAATTACCTTCTACAGAACAAGGTTGGTCTAGGCTGTCTTAAATGAAAGAACACCCTTGACAGAAATCTGAAAATGCCCTGAAAAGCTTTTGTATACTGCCAGGCTTTGAACAAATGGAAGGGATTATTATAATCATCACTGTGTATTTGATTTTAAGTGATTGCCCACTTAAAATGCTTGGAGATTTAAATACAGCCAGCTTTAAACCAGTCCCCATTCATAACAGACTGAATTTTCTGTGCATATGGCCTTTTCTGTGGGGCATGATCATTAACCTTTGGTTCAATATTCATTAGTACATACCTTTATATTAACTTCTGTCAGTCACACATCTTGCTAGGGCCATATAACTGAGGGTAGTATAAGCCCTGAGTTTGGCAAAATATCAAAGAATAAAACAGACTTCATAAGGATCTCAGTGTTTACTTTTTTTTCTTTCTGAGGGAGCCATAGAGAAGCCTGAACGAGAAAGATTTTTTCCCCACCTTCCTTTCTTGTATTTTTGGTGCCCATACACCCTTGATACCCTAACGCCACCACCAGCGATCACAAATATGTCACTGATAATGGGATTCACAAGAAGGTAGCCTCTTGGAAATGGATGCATCTTAAAGAAGGCTACTCCTGGGTAGAGAACAATCACAGTAATTAAATTGATGATGCAGGAATAGTAGAATTCCACGCACAAAGAGGGGGAGACAGGAGAGACGGATAAGAAAGATGTTCTAGAAGCCTGCAGATGACCCCTAGGAGACTGACACACTGCTTTCTCCAAAAGGAGCCTTAAAAACATTAGCAAATTATGAAGGCTTTCATAGTTAATACTGCCTTAGAAGGTAAAAGTAGTGGTAATTATTACTCCTTTTTTAAAACATGCATTGAATATATACCCAAGATCTCCAGAACTAGGCTACAGTTTGCATTTTTTAAGGTACTGAGGAAATGAAGTGAACTTTCCATTATCCAAGGATTTTGTTAATTCACATTGTCTTTCAAATAAGATTGGTGATAACTTTATTAGTGCTAAGGTGGCAAAGTAGGTTGGGATGTGAATAATAAATTAAGTGGCTGTTTAGAAATAATAAATAACATTATATATAGTGAATAACATTAATTATATACATTATATATTATATATAAATTATCTTCTATATAGATCTATTTTAACTTTTCAATAATTTTCTTATATTATTAATATAATTATAAATGTAACATTTTAATATAGTTTATATATACCTTGCATATAGACACATACTTTTTAAATGACTTTTCACATATCAACATTAATACAATTATTATTCTAATGTTTAATTATGTATCATGTAGTAATGTATGTTTTTAATACTTCATATCTAATGTGATTTATAAACATGATTGATATTTGATATTTTAGATATAAACATATGCATTATTTTAGTACAATATATTATATCTATATAGTATTTCTTTAAATTATTTAAATAATTAAAATACTGTATATATCTTGATATAGATATTTTACTTTTACTTTTAAAAATGATGTAATAAACTCAAAGTAGAATAAAGACTTAAATATTGGACTCAAAACCATAAGAACCCTAGAAGAAAACATAGGCAGTAAAATCTTGAACATTTCACATAGCAATATTTTTTTCTGACACATTTCCTTGGGCAAAGGAAACAAAAGTAAAGAAACAAATGGGACTACATAGAACTAAAAAGTTTTTGCATAGTGAAGGAAACCATCAACAAAATAAAAAGACAATGCACTGAATGGGAGAACATATTCACCATTGATACATCTCATAAGGGGTTAATATCCAAAATTTATAAAGAACTTATAAAACTCAACACCAAAAAAATCTAATTAAAAATGGGCAAAGGAACTGAATAGATAGTTTTCTGAAGAGGACATACAGATAGCCAATAGACATATGAAAAAATGCTCAATGTCATTAATTGTCAGGGAAATGCAAATTAAAACCACGGTGTGACGTCACCTCACACCTGTCAGAATGGCTATCATCGGTAAATCAATGAGCAACACGTGTTAGCAAGCAAGGGGAGAAGATGGAATCCTGGAGCACTTTGGTGAGAGTGCAGACTGGTAAAAAGCTGTATGGAGTTACCTCAAAAAATTAAAAATAGAACTACCTTATGACCCGTCAATTCTACTTCTGGAAATACATCAAAAGAAACCCAAAACATGAATTCAAAAGAACATAAGCAGCTGCATGTTCATTACAGCACTATGTACAATAGCCAAGATTTGGAAGCAGCCCAAGTGTCCATCAGTAGATAAGCGTATAAAAAAATGTGGTACATTTACAGACTAGAATACTACTCTGCTGTAAAAAAGAAGAAAATCTTACCCTCTGCCATAGCATGGATTTACCTGGAAAGTATTATGCTAAGTGAAATAAGCCAGTCAGAGAAAGCCAAATACCATACGACTTCACTGATATATAGAATCTAATGGACAAAATAAACAACAAACAAAATAGAAACAGACTCATAGATACAGAGAATAGATTGACAGCTGTCAGAGGGAAATGAGGTTAAGGAACTGGGTAAAAAATGTGGAAGAATTGAGCAAAACAGACAAAAAAAACCAAAACTCATAGACACAGTCAATAGTATAGTGAGTACCAGAAAGAAAGAGGGAAGGGGGAAGTACAAGGGAGTGAAGGGGAGACACATGGCTATAGAAGGAGACTCGACTGTGTGTGGTGAAGGCATGACACAATCCATAAATGGTGTATCACAGAACTGGACACCTGAGACCTACGCAATTTTATTAAGCAAGGTCGCCCCAATAAATTCAATAAATAATAAAGAAACATACTATGTAGGTGTTTAAAAAAACAATTAGCAAAGTAAAAACAAATAAGATGTTTAAGACATTTTGAAATTTTTTAGAAGCAAGTTTTAAAATAGACTGTGTAGGATCTCATTTCTCTTAAATAAACAATTTGTATAAATAAATATTTATAAATAAATCCATAAATAGATATTGAAGGAAAAACCATTGAATCTAGAATTTTATATCCAGCCAAAACATGTCCTTCAAAGGTACTGGCATGATAAAATGACTCTTGAAAACAAACTAAATGAACAAACAAAACAAAAATGAACTCCTAGATACAGAAAACAAATTGGTGCTCATCAGATGAGAGGGGGTAAAGGAATGAGTGAAAAAGGTAACAGTAATTAAGAAGGAGAAATTTCCAGTCATAAAAATAGTCATCAGGATATAAGGCATAGGAAATACAGTCAATGGGTGCTGGACTTACTGGGATGATCGCTTTGTGAGGTCTATAAATGTCTAATCACTATGTTCTACAACAAGCTAATGTATTAATATTGTATGCCAAGAATAGTTGGAAAATAGAAATAAATAAAAAAGAAAATAAATTAAATTAAAATGATGTGAATATCATTATAAATGCAATTAATATAGCAAACACTGTAATTATAGTAATACAGTCAATATTATACACATAGAGATTATACTATTCTTTTAGTTCTGTAGATAATGGTGCATATATTTTTATGCTAGGGATTTTTTAATTGTAAAAACTGTTTTTATTAAGTGATGTTCTAAGTGTCAATATACTACTATATACTTCACATGAAACACAGAAAAATTAGGTACTTGCCCAAGGTCTCATAAATAATAATGGACAAAGCTATATATTTGCATTTCATCTACAGCAGTTTGACTACAGAAAACTTGCTCTAGAGCACTTTCTCCTGTGTAGTGAGTCATCTAGGAAACGCCGGCTCTGTTCTACTAGCTTGGGAAGGCTACCTCCACTAAGCATCTTTTAGGACCTTTAAATGTGACTTAATTCATTCAAAGTTGTAGAGCAGAGGCGGCAAACACAAGGCCCGCAGGCCGAATCTGGCCCTCTACCTTGTTTTATCCGGCCCAGCACCTTGTTTCCACCCGGCAGCAGCACAGAGCTCCTTGCCCCCAGTTGAGTAGTTACATTTATGCAGTCCTAACATTACATTCGGCCCTCTGAAGGCAACCGTGAGGCTGATGTGCCCCACCCCTTGAAAATGAGTTTGACACCCCTGTGAGGAGTGCTGAGACTGAGGGTGGGGCTGGGGCTAGAATGGAGAAGAACTTGAGAGGTAGGTTTTGATCATTACTACTGATAGAAAAGATGGACCTCCTGAGCACTGAATGATCCCAATGGGAGAGAGGCCCCCGATTAGAATAATAAGCACGGAGGATTTCCATTTAAATCAATTAGAGCAATGCTTCTCAAAGACATTCCCCAGACCAGCAGCATCAGCATTATTTGGCAACTTACAGGAAAGCAGATTCCCGGGCACCGCACCTGACACATTGAATCAGAAACTCTGGCTGTCGTGTCCGGAAATGTTTTAACAAGCCTTCCAGGTGACCCTGATTCACTTTAAAGTTTGAGAACCACAGAATTTGAGAAAGAAAGGAGACACGAGGCGGTGAGTCTTTGAATTGTTCCAGTGAGTAGGGATAGGCATTGTTTCCAGGTGTGACCCATTGAGTCAGAGCAAGGACATACTGACCAGATGCACAGATGTCACCCAACGGACCAGTAGTGGCCTATGACATCCCTGTGTTCCATAAAAACTGTTTCCAAGCATAGGTACCTCTCTTCTTCCCCATCTTCCACTTTACAAATTGCCACCTTAAAATGCACCAAGAAGAACAAGAGAAATAGGTAATATTATCAGCAATGAAGCCCAGGGAGAAGTTAAAAGCCATCTTTTCCCATAAAGTCATTCTGTGCTTGCCTCATTTCCTGCTGACTGACTTTCTCTCGGGAATAGGAGCCGGGAAATCTCTGAGGCAGGTGCAGTTGTAACAGATGTTACAGCTCACTGCTTCCCCTGTTCGTTGTTAGTTTAGCTCCTTCGCAGAGATCACCTTGGTTTCTCGTAGATTTCAAATAATTCTTTCCTACCCGTAAGTGTATTTCCCAAAGGAACGATACTTCCGTCTGGTGCTTCAGACAACGGCCAGCTGATCTGGACTACCAGGGGACATTCATGTTTGTTTTGCTTTTACTTCCACCTCTTAAAAACTGACCATGACTAGGCACACTGAGCCTCACAAATGTGAAATTTTAATGATCTGGAAATGGTGTCTCTTATAAGAACCATCCAGTAAACCAGTGATTTTCAACCAGAGTGCCGCAAGAATTTTTAACAAATGTAATACCTGACTATTTAGTCAGGGGTACTGACCTCTTTTTCCTTAGGTTGTCAAATAAAAAAAATGACAACAGCCAACACAATAAAAGCCATCTGGTGTGAAGGAATCAAAATTATACTTATTTTTGTCAGATCAGTAAAAATTTTCTTTGGTATGTTGCCGAATTTTAGCAATTAGTTTATGTGTGCCACGAGATAAAAAAGGTTGAAAATCACTGCACTAATCAGATGTTTTTCCTTTCAATTCTGTAGTGTCAAGAGTCAAAAGAAGAGAAAACATTTTCAGGAATGTAATTTTTTACATGGCACACTAAGAGTTGATATACAGGCAAAGACGGCAGAAAAGAATCATTGTTCAGCATGGGCCCTGGGGGCAGCCTGTCTCAGTTACCCTATGACTGTGTAAACAGACAAGTTAGTTGGGACAATCAAATTTTAAATTACCAAAAACACACAAACAAACAAACCTTTCCTCTTTCAGAAGAGTATCTGAAAAGTATTAAATACTCCATAAGTGGCTGCTATCATATTATCACTGTTATTGACCTAAAACACTACAAGAAACTATATCAAAATAATGACCCAATACCATCTTGTATTTACTAGGTCAGGAAAAGAGACTAGTCTAGAAAACGAGAAGCTAATTGTTAATATCTCCCCTTTGGATGCAAGAAATAACCTTTCATGCTGCCTAATTAACTCCCTGTTAATTACCTTTTCATTCACATTTGTCTTCACTCCTCACCTGGCTTCTCTGATCCTTGAGAGCAAGTGCTCTGTGTTAGTTCTTCTTGTATTGATACAAACCAGACTACTAAACACAGCAACTTTCATATCGTAGGAGATTTAATTTTCAGAAAGACATTTGCCATTCAACCAGAAAGAATAATTACCCCTAAATCCTCACTCAGCTGGGTGCATTGAAGTTTTACTTTTGATTTAGCTGTTTCACAGGACACACCCTTGGTGTTGCAAAGGGTGCTCACTGTGTACACCGTTTGCTTTGGAGTTGTCATCTTCAAAGTGACTTCCAGGCCTGACAATCTGATAAATTACTTAGAGGCTACTTGGGAGGCACTGTGGAAAATTCTAAATGAGTCCATGACACAGTGATGGCTGCTCTCCCCGCTACAAATATCATCAGACTACCAGACTTAAACACTACAAAGAGATTGTTTTGGAACAGTTGACTGTCCAGTGGGTTAGTGCTATGGTCATTTGTAAAAGAAAGGTCATAGTGGGTGGCTGTCATCAGAAGAAATTTCATGAAATAGTTGGGAACTGAACTGCATTTTTTATACTTAGGAGCCTGAAGTTCTGGTGGGCATAACTTCACGTCACCTATCACAGCCCTCCCCTGTCCAGGCTGGTTACAATGGGCACTAAGAGAAAAAATCACCCAATCACAGGATTTCATGTGACAATGACCAACAGAAACATGGCACACAGTGCTAAATGCCTTTGTGATAATTAATAACTGATTCTTCATTAAATAAACCCAGTGAGTACAAAGGGCTTTGCCAACTTCTCAGCAAACCACGCAGCCCCAACAGCACGTGAAAGGCATTCTCCTTCATAAAGGTTTATATTGAGGCTGCTACATTTGAAAATGTAGAGGTTTTTTTCAATGTTGTAAGCTGTGGAAACCAAATATTCTTTTTCTCTGTCATTTTGAATATCAAGCTCTATGTTAATCAGCTTATCAGTACGGAACATAAATGCCTGATGGGAACTGTTGCGATTCTAAACTATTAACTAAAGCTGGGTCCCTGTTTTATTTATCATTTTCCACCAGCACGACCACATACCAGGCACCTAATATATGCATAGTGAATGCATTGACTCATATTCAATTTAGATTATTGTGTATTTTACTGACTTATATTTTTAAAGCTAATAGATCACATATAATATTTTGGGTTTTACTTATAATTTGTACTTCACTACTAGTCATAAAAGGTAACGAGAACATATAATAACAATCAGTCCTATTTGATAACAGAAATTCAAGCTATGTAGTCAAAACAATATGATCATCATGGTTATTATTATAATTCTACCAGTTTATAGCTCAGACTACAATTCGAAAAATGCCTGAGTATTTTCTCACCTGCGCTGGGCTCTCCAGTGGCAAGTTCAGATGGCCTTGGGTTTCTCTGTTTATTCCAGATGCTAGTTTTCTGCATTTGCAGTACAAATCCACCAGAAACACCGCCATTTTGCCTGTGCTGTGTGTGCGCTTTCTGTTTTGAAAGGACAACCCAGCGTTTCCCAAGCATCACATCAGAATTCCATGCTGAGCTCGGGGTATAAAAAGGACAGCCATTTGGGCCTCCGCCCACCCGCAATGGCATCGGACCCTCTAGTGATCAAAAGTACAGATAAAATACAAGGCACTCAGTTAAATTTGAATTTCAGATAAACAGCCAATATTTTAATACCCCACGCCATTTTGGGACATACTTACACTATAACATTATTCATTGTTTATCTGAAATTCAAATTTAACTGACATCTTAGTTTTCTGGGTTCTTTCATTTGTTTGTTTTCTTTGTTGTTTTTTTTTTCTTTTTTGTTTCTTTTTAGTAAATCTGGGAATTCTACCAAGAGTAGCAATGAGAATCTGTATTACCAGTAGTTTGTAAGCTAATTCTGTTATAACTGGGTCTTGCTTTTTTAAAGATTTTTAATTTGTTTATTCGTCTTTTAAAATCCACATTTCAGACCTAAGTGAAGAGCTATCCCATGAGACATATTTTTCAAAGTTGGGGGTTTGACTATTTCTCATACAAGTAACACTACCTTAAAATTATTTATGATTCCAGGGAAGCATTTTAAATTTTTCCGTAAAATATCTATTTCAAATGTTTCATTATTTAGGTGTCACTTAACTTACAGAGGTCGTATCCATCATTTTACCTTTATTCAAAAACTTCCTGCACAACTTTATTGTTCCGTGAGTGGCATGTCATCTAGTTTGTTTGTTTACATGAAGTAAAGCACGGAGCTCAGAAAAGCAGGATGAAGAACATGCAGAATGCCTTTTCCACCAAGATAAAGTTCTGTATTTCCTCCAATGGAAATAACCCAATCTCAAAGGTTTATCGCGTGGATTTAGAATGAGGAAAAGCGATATCTAGTGCTTCTTTAGAAATTACCCGAAAAGGGAAAAAAAGCAGAGAACAAATGGCCTATTAAGGCGAGTACGGTCAGGTCTCAGGGGCGGAATGCTCTAATTCCGGTGTCTTGTAATAGGAAGACAGGACTCAGAATGCAAAACTGACAAGGCAGCACCACGAAACCCCAGAAAGGCCCAGTAGGTGCAGAGAATCGAGATGGTATGTGATCAGTTGCTGGGAACCCAGGGCCTGGGAAACACTGTGCATTCCGACACAAATCCCTGATCCCAGGTACCATGGGAACAGCTGATCCTCCACAAACATGTGTTGATACGTGGAAATGAGATGGGTCCTGACTTGCTGCCTGGGCATTATGAGTAAGGTGAAGGGTAACCAAGGGGACCAGACCAACAGCGTGGAGCTGCACGAATCCCAGCTGCGAATTCAAAAGGGTTGCCTGGGCTGGAATATTCCTTTTGCCCCCAGCTAATATGTGTACTGACCTCTGCTAAGGAGCTTGGAAATATTTCTAAGTCACTTGGTTCCCATAAATAGAATGCCCTCTTCAGGTGTTATGTGAGGAGGAACTAAAAATAATTAGTGCCAATGATCCTCAGACCCTCTACCACCTGAAAGAGCTACAAAGTAAAAAATTGAGGTGGAGAGAACTAAACTTAGATTTTTTTTTTAAAAGTGTTCTCTACTGGGAGAAGCTGGTAGGAAGTTTTCCTGGAAAAATTTCCAATAAATTGGACCATTCAGGCACATTCTTCATTGCTCATTAAAAAAAAATGTAACACATAATTATTAAGTTCATTTAGTATGATCTCTAAGTAGTTGCTTGAGTAAATATGCTGCAATTTCTTTTACATACCTGACTTTTAATACTATGAAATATTCACTTAAGAAAACAGGTACATTCTGTAGCATTTAAAACGTGTGCTTCCAAATCTATAGGGTTTCAGAATTCAGTATCAAACTGAAATTCTGTGAGAGGCAAATTGCATTTAATTGGCAAGAGAGCCTTGGTTCAGGCAAAAGGGGAAAAAAGTATAAACAAGTAATAAAATCAGACTTCCTGGAGTGTTGAGTTGTGAAACTTTTGATTTCAGAAAATACTGGGTATTTATTAGGAGTTTCACTGATGCCTTCTAAGTGCTCTGTGAAGTACAAACAGAAGACAGAAATGGGACTCTTAATGGAGAAAAGAAGGGAAAAATTGAAGTCCCTTTCATTTTTCCCCCTTTCAGGTATGACCAGTAGGTCAGCCAAGACTTCACATTGATTGTCTCAGCCAATTGCTTTAGCTCCAAAATACTGGAGGAGACAGAACTAGATATTCACAGTATTTCAATGGAAAAGGTGACCACAGTGATACACAGATCATAAACAACACTGGCATTTGATCCTGTGTACCTATTTGGGGACATATACCTGGATACAGACTTTAGGGATGCCCGTCACTAAGTTTGTCTAAGCTCAGACAAGTCTTCAGGGTAAAAATGTATTTTATTTTCCTTTTCACTTTCTGTCCCCTCTAATATCATGTCTGGCCATATATTTTTTACAAGGTGTCATGTTATCTCTCAAATACTAACAAATCAGAAGTGGGAACAATACTACAGAATCTACAGAAATAAAAAGGAGAACGAAAAAGTACTATGAAAATTCTTTGCCAATGAACTGGGTGACCTAGTTCAAATGGATCAAGTCCTAGAAACACGCCAAGGTGGAGTCACAAAGATAGAAAATCTGAACAGACCTATAACTAATAAGGAAATTGAACTAGCAATCAAGAACCACTCGACAACAACAGAGAGCCCTAGACACGATGGCTTCGCCAGTGACTTCAACCAAACGTGTATAGACACAGACAACAGTGCAGTGACAGCCGGAGGGGAAGGGAAGTGTGGGCCGGGTAGAGGTGGGCAAAGGAGAGGAAATGGGGACAGAAACAGACTTTCTTTGGGACAGTAGGTACACAGTGCGCTATGCAGGTGATGTGTTATTGAGTTTATACTTGAAACCTGTATGGTTTTATGAACCAATGTCACCCCAATAAATTCAATTAAAAATAAATAAGTAGCCCTGGCTGGTGTAGCTCAGTGGATTGAGCGCGGGCTGAGAACCAAACGGTCCTGGTACGATTCCCAGTCAGGGCACATGCCTGAGTTGCATGCCAGGTCCCCAGTGAGGACCATGTGAGAGGCAACCATACATTGCTGTTTCTCTCCCTCTCTTTCTCCCTCCCTTCCCCTCTCTCTAAAAATAAATAAATAAAATCTTAAAAAAATTAAAATAAGTAAGTAAATTGGGGGTTGGTGGGCGGAAAGAACTAACAAATGCTTTCAAATGCTTCCAAAAAGTTGAACAGGAGGAAATACTTCCTGATTCATTTTACGAGGCCAGTATTACCCTGATACCACAGCTACTATAAAGAAAGAAAACTATAGACCAATACATGTTATAAACATCACTATAAAAATCCTCATCAAAATACTAAAGAATGAATGCATCACCATATTAAAGTGATAATACACCATGGCCATGTGAAATTTATTCCTTGATTATAAGGATGATTCAACATATAAAAATGAATCAGTGTAATATACCACATTAACAGGATGAAAGAAAAAAGCTATAAGATCATCTCAATAGATGCAGAAGAAGCAGCTGACAAAATTCAAAAACTTCTTCATGATTAAAAAAAGAAAGTTCAACAACTAGGAATAGAAAGAAACTACCTCAACATAATGAAGGTTTTCTACAAGGGCAGCTAACTTCATACTCAATGTTGAGGGACTGAAAATTTTCCTCTAACATAAGAAGAAAGAAAACATGGATGCCCACCTTTATCAGGTTTAGTTAACACAGTACTGGAAGTACTAGCCAGAACAATGAGACAAGGAAAGAAACAAGCATCCAAACTGGAAAAGAAGAAGTAAAATCATTTCTCTTCTCTGATGATATGATCTTCTTGATAAGAAATACTACAGAGTCCCCCCAAAATCTGTTATAACAAATAAGTTCAGCAAGGTAGCAGGACACAAACCCAACAGACAAAAAAATGGTGTGTATTTTTTATATACCAAAAATAAACAATTTGAAGAGGAAATTAAGAAATCGATGAATTTACAATATTATAGAAAAAGAATAAAATACTTAGGAATTAGCTTACCAAGGAGGTAAAAGACATACACAGAAAACTACAAGATGTTGCTAAAAAAATTAAAGAAGACACAGGTAAATGAAAAGACATCCCGTGTTCATGGAGCGGGAGACAATACTGTTAGAATGGCAATACTACATAAGCAATCTGCAGATTCATTTCAATCCTTATCTAAAGTCCAATAATATTTTTGAGCAGAAAGAGAAAAATCCATGCTAAAATTCATATGGAATCTCAAGGGATTATGTGAATAGCTAAAACAACCTTGTAAAAGAGGTAGAAATGTTGAGGACTCACACTTCTTGATTTCAAAATGTATTGTAAAGCTACAATAACGATGCATAATTAAGGACAAACATACAGACTGATGGAATAGAATAGAGAGCCCAGAAATAAACCCTTGCATATATGATCAAATTCAATTTTCAATGAGGGCGCCAAGACCCTTTAATGGGGAAATGACCACCTTTTCAATAGTGTTACTAGAAAAACTGGATGTCCACATGCAAAAGAATAAAACTGAACCCTTACCTTGTACTATGTACAAAAATTAACTCAAAATGGATCAAAGATCTAAAAGTAAGGTCTAAAACTAAAACTTTTAGAAGAAAAAATAGAGGAAAAGCTTCACAACAAAGCATGTGGCAATGATTTCTTGGATATAACACCAAACCACCAACCACAAAAGAAAAAAAAAATAGATACATTGGACTTTCTCAAAATGTAAAACTTTTTTGCATCAAATGACACTATCAACATATTAAAAAGGAAAATCACAGAATGGAAGAAAATACTTGCAAATCACTCACCTGTTGAGGGATTAATGTTCAAACTCTTAAAACTTAACAACAAAAATGCAAATGCCAATTGGAAAAAAATGGGCAAAGGACTTGAATGGATATTTCCCCAAAGAAAATATGCATATGGCCAATAGACACACGAAAAAATGCTTAGCATCATTAACCATTTGGGAATGAAGATCAAAATCATAATGAGATACCATTTCATAGCCACAGCAAGGCTATTATAAATAACAAAACAAAAACCTATGCAAAAACAGAAAACAATTGTTGACATGGATAAGAAAAAATTGGTACCTTTGTGCATTGTTGGTAGAAATGTAAAATCATATAGCCACCGTAGAAACGGTATGGCGGTTTTTCAAAAAATTAAACAGAAAAGTACCATTTGACCCAGCAATCCCATTTCCGGGTCTATGCAGATAGCAAGGACTAAATCAGATAACAGTGTTTGCAGCAGCCTTACTCATCATAGTCCCAAAGTGGCATCTATCTTAATGTCTACCAACGGATGAAAGGATAAACAAAGTGTGTTATATACATACAATGGGGTTTTACTGAACCTTAACGAGGAAGAAAATTCTGACACATGCTACAATATGGGTGAGACTTAGCCAGACAGAGAAGGACCAATAGTAGATGATTCCGCTTATTCTACTTTAGGGAGTCAAAATCACAGAGGCAGGAAGTAAACAGAGGCTGCCAGAGACTGGCAGATGGACATTGGTGCTGGTCGCACAACAATGGGAGTGCACTTAATGTCACCTATCTCACACCTAAAAATGACTCAGATGCTAAATTTTATGTTAGGTATATTTTACTACCATATTTAAAAATCCTAATAAACAAGTGAGCAGATCATCAAGTATCTTCTGACACGGAAGCCACCGGTAGCATAGGCGGGCAGACACATAGTCATCTAACTGTCGTGACATAAAATTGTACTTCAAAAACAATATCTTCACACACAGGGAAACAACAAATAACCCAGGAATTGTGGGAGCTGGGAAGGAAATGGAAGGAAACCGCAGAAGAATGCCCAGGGAGGAGGTCAAGTTAGAAGACCTTTTGGACCAGTTTCTGAAAAGCCTTGAATGCCATGCTAAGAATTATGGACTTAATCCTTCAGGCAATGAAAAGCTGCCAGGTCTTTTAGCACAAGAATGTCTTGACCAGACAAATATCAGGAATAAAACTCTTAAGAAAACATGGAACATGGAGTTAAACAGAATGCAGGAAACCAATTATGCAGTAAGGGAAAGGGAAGTATAAATTTATGAGTGAGCAATTAAATGTATTTATGGAAATTGATTTTCTCAAAATAACTCTAGTGAGTTAAATCTTTCCTTTCTGGTATTTTTTAAAACATGGAGAATAAAATACCCACAAGTCTGAGGTTTATGCTTTAAGCATAATATTCATTCATTGCAGCCACTCACAGGGGCATGGCCAATCCTCAAGTTAAGGTGTGACTAATAAAGCTATGATTTCACCCTAGTAATACCCGCTCTGATCTGCACGGAGGACATCCAGGAAGAAGACAAGGACACCTGCTCGTACCCCCAAGGAAAGATATTCTTATGATAATCTTTGATTCTGTGCCAATAAATTATAAGAAAAAACCACACAAACATATCTACACATGTAACATTTTGAATATGTCCCTAAATCCTTTTGTAAAATATACTCTTCGATCTATGACAATTAGATTAAATGGAAAACAGGATACTCAAGAAAAGATCAGGCTAAGTCTCCTGAAATATTCTTGCCGATCCTTTTTATTCTCACTTCTCCAGATCCCAGTTTAAGTTTCTCAGTAGTTGCTTACTGCGGGTTTTTCCTCATTAAATCTGGAGAGACTTGCTTTTCTTGCTCTGATGGGCTGACGCGTACACCAGGAGGCTGTGAGCATAGAGCATCATGAAGATATTGGTTGGTCTGACATCTAAAGTACTCTCTGGCAATTGAGGGCAGCCCTGAATCACATAATGCTGACTGACAGTCCTCTGCTCCCGTGGCCCTTCCCTGACAAATGCCATCTCTCAGCAGAGAGGTGTGGCTGCGTGGGAGCTTGGCAGCACCCATCACCTTCTTCAAGACCTTGACCATTTCTGACCAAACACGGGTGACAACTTACCTGGTTTTGAGAGGGTGTGTGCTGCTGCTCTGCCCTTGAGGAAACCAGACCATCATATGATCCTAATGCTCCCAGCCTCAGCGAGCTCACAGGGTCAGATCATAGTTTTATCGCATGTGCCCTTTCTCTCCCCGCCATTTTCTACGTCTTCCTTACGTATGCTAAAAGGACTTATCCAAAAGGGAAAAATAAATAATACAAATTAAATGTTATAGAATAAAAAGTGTTCTTTCTAACATGTGAGCATCCAGAGGTTATGCAAGGCCCATAGAATTCAAAATAAGAACAATAACATTTAGAATTTAAAAACAGACTTGATTTATTAGCGACAGTCAATCAGATTGCAAAGTAAGAGTGCCATCGTGTGCACAGTGGGGTCACCTCTGTCTAAAGTATAGACAGTAGACATGATATTGTCTGAATCTCAAAAACCGTATGTTGAGTGAAAAAAGCCTCATTAATATGAAATTCTGGGATATATCTAAAGTTAAAAAAATCAGAAAAGAGATTGCTATAGAAAACCTCTTGGGATGATAATGTTCTCTGTCTTGACAGAACTTTGGGATACACAGTTGTTTACATTTATCAAAATTCAGCAAAATACACTTATGTCTCCATTATACTTCATTGCATGTGAATTTTATTTCAAAAGAAATATTGAGAGATTGCTAAAGTGTTTAGGGGAGAGTATCCTGACATCTGCATAAAGCCATTAACTTTGTAATGCACAAACAGTCTATGGCCATACCACCCTGAACACACCCGATCTCGTCTGAAATGCACAAATAATATAAATTAATGGAAGGGTACAGAGCTAGATAAATGGATACTCAAGAAAGCAATACAATGGAATGATATTAGTAAGGCCTATGTAGTAGGTATGCAGGTGTTTACTATAAAATTCATTCAATTTAGCTGTATGTCTGAAAATCTTTATATAAATGTTAGAGAAAAAGATACTGTCATTTGCTTTATTTTTCAATAAATAGAGATCTCTTTGTTGGACCTTCTCTTTTTATAATATCAGTGCTTCTGAGAAAGTTAAGGACATCAAAATCATTGATACATTTATATCAATTTCCTCTATGATTTTTCTCCTATTAAGTAGTGGACTTTAGAATAGAAATATCGTTGTTGATAGTGGTGGTTACCCACTGTGTTTAGATGGCATGGGTGTTAGGCAAGGTCAAAAAAAGGTGTCGGCACAGAGAACAGAGGGTGCACAGAGCAAGATGGAAAGAGGCCATTAATCAATTTACCCATTTTTAAATTTGCCTTAATTTGGTTCTAATCATGGGAAAGGGGAAGAAAGAAAGGGAGTGAGGGGGGTCGATGAAAGTTTGTTTGTAAATTAAAGAAGGACAGAATTATTGCTTCAACTTTAAATTTCAAGAGAAAGTTAGTAGAAATTCAATAAATATGTTATATGGTTGACGTGTAAGCAGATGAACAAATGACAAATGGATCTAGGACTTAAGCAGGAGTTATCTACTAAAACACTGGGCTTTCAGAATAAAACCTATACATTCACAACTCATTCTCTTCTATTCTCACAGAAAAGGAATCTCTCTTTTGTCAAGAAAAACTTGCCCTTAAGAGTTGCAAACCCTAACACCTCTATCAAGGCATTTAGTTGACCTCTGTGGACAGCAAGCCTGCTGAGGACAAGAGCTGATTAAAGCCTGCATTGTAGCCAAACATTACCCTTGTTAAGTTATAGTCCATTTAAACACACAGAACAAAAACACAATCTGTAACAGTCCTGGATCCTCAGGTCTCACTCTAGGTGTGAAACGTTAGCTTTGTAAGTTCCTCTCCACACTTGCAAGTTCTTGTTCTTCATTTGTTGACTCTTTTCTGTGAAATACAGCCTTACCTCAATTATCTTAGAGCTAGAATTTAAAAAAAAAAATATCCTTGGTTCTTTGCCCTCTACGTGTCTGAAAAAAGTAGCTTACACTCGCTGTTCCTAGGTCCTTACCATCTACTCTCTCCTAACTCCTTAGAACCTGGCTTCTAGGCTTCCCTCTCTACCTGCGCTTTCTCACTGTTGTCTAAATCTGCACCATCCAATTCAGCAGCCACGAGCCAGATGGAGCTACTGGGCACTTGAAAGGTGGTCCGTCGGAATTGAGAGGTGCTGTGGGTGTAAAATACGTGCAGGATTTCAAAGACAGTACAAAATCAAGATTGTAAACTATAAATTTTACATTGAGTACATGTTTAACGATAACATTTTGATATATTGGGTTAAATAAAATATATCTTTAAACTTAACTTTATGTGTTTCTTTTGCTATAGCTACTAGAAAATTTAAAATTACATGTGGGTCTCACATATTGGACGATGCTGATATAGAAAAGGTCTTTTCTCAGCTATTTTTTTTTCTGTTCTTCCTAAAGCCTTTGAGACTGTTAATCACCACCCCCCTGCCCCACTTCCCACCCCTTTCTTAAAATTCTCTCGTTTTCTTGATCACTGCAGAAAGCTAATCTCGCCTTCTTTCTCACCTTCCCATCTTCTTTTGAATTCAAGGGGCCGGAAAGGGACAGTCAGAACCCCAGAGCCGGCAGAAGTGAGAAACAGCTACACTGTGTCACTCACTGGTCATGCTGACATGGACCCACACCAAACGAAAGGAGAGGCAAAGCATCCACAAAAAATGTTACATGTAGCTCTATTGCATAAAGACAGGCAGGTAAAGGTGAAGCGTGGGAGGAAACATTAAAAACGGTTTCTGTATTTCACACATACCTCCCTCCCCCCACACAGACAGTTCACAGGGCTCACCCATCTCGGTGAAATGCTCCCCTCCCACTTCCACCTGCCAAACTGTCCACAATGCTATTATCTCTTCCACAAAGCCTTTCCTCTTTCCTCCTTCCGCCACACCCCAGCATGGAAGAATTTGCTGCAGTTCTCAACTAAAGAAAACATTTTCCAGCACTGAGCACTTTAAAGCTGCGTGTGCATGTGTGTCTTAGCTAATGAACTGAAAGTTCTTAGAGAGTGAGCTCCAAATCTCATTACCAGCCTCCAGGAAATGGGCAATCAAGAAGGCCAGTCAAGAAGAAGGTCACATGCAGGAAGACCAAAGAGAGGAGCAAATTATTCTCCCTCTGCACATGCAACTTTTTCTCTCTCTCAGTGTCTCTAAATACATATACACACTTATATGTATGTGTTTATCTATCTATATAAGACTGTATAGATAAGTAGGTGAGAGATGGATGGATAGATAGATAGATAGATAGATAGACAGACAGACAGACAGATATTTTAAGACCAAGAATAGGATGCTGTGGGTGAGGCACCTCAGGGGCAGAATTTAAGGAGGTATCCTCAGGGTGTACAAAGGGATCTAGTCCAAGCCCTACCTCTGTGTACCTACGTTTGTATATCTATCTCTGTCTCTGTCGGCTCCACCATTTACTAGATGTGTGCACCCCACACAGGCACTTAACCTCTCTATGTCCTCGTAGGAGGAGTGACAGTAGCTGACTCACAATGTTGCTGGGAGGATCAAGTGAATTATTGCACATAAAGTACCAAAACATTGCCAACAATATTCTCAGGACATTTCACTATTACTAATAATCATTATTACAATGACATTAAATGTGAGTTACTTAAACTAGCAAAGTTGTAAGTTGAAGCACCGGGAATTAAGTTCTCTAAAGTTGTGCTAGTCTAGAGACGGAGTTGTCCTGTGAGTGCATCTATGCCACTTCTGTCCCTGCAGCCATGAAAATTGGGTTATGCACTTTTTGAATACAAAAAAAAAAAAAAAAACCCAAAAAAACCTTAGCTCAAAATATAAAATGTTCTATTTTGTAAATGGTAAAATCAAACTGGAAAATTCTAATTAGTCCCATCTGTAGTTAGTCCTGCTAATATTTGTAATACATGCTATAGATTTTTTTCTAAAACAGTGATCAGCTATTACAGGACCTCACAAGAGCTTAAGTGCTGAACTTTAATTTTAAATCTTGTGTTTTTTCATGAGTGTGGGAAGAATTGGGCAGAGAAATGCACTTTCAGCTGGGTGGAGGGCAGTGGGGTCCACTGACTTTATTTTCACTATTAAAACTTGTATAAAAATAACATTATTATGACACAGTGAAACCCTCTACAATATGTCGAAATGACTAAGAAAAGAAAATAAAAGGAGGAAAACTTTAAGTGGGTTTGATTTTGAAAGCCAAATATTTTTAGAAAAATGTAATGAAAACTGCTTATAACTTTCTTACTTTCAACATTTCCCTACATCGAATGTTTATCTTTCAAAGGCTTGGTTTAGAACACACACACACACATACGGTATTTCTTTTTAACATTTCCCTTTCCTGATCCTAGGTAGAATATTATAAGAAATAGGCCCTAACATTAAAACAAACACATAAATAAACTACCAATGGGGAAAATAGCACCTCATTTCTTAAAGGACTTAACCAAAATTGGGCTTCCCTGGGGTCGGCTTTGCCCTGTTAGACCTGTTCCAGCAGGAAATGGCACATACGGGGAACTTCAAAGTATCTGTAGCACTAACTCTGTGGACTGCTGTTGTTGGGCTCTAGAAAAAGCTGTTTAGGAAATGAAATTTCCCATAGCCCCTTGAAGCCAGCTTCCTAGAGTATCCTCTCCATAAACCATCACAGGTGCTGTGGGCAACGGCGCTGCACATTGTCTGATAGCTCTGGTTCTCGGTACTTCCGGTGCTGAGCTTCCCGGAGTCACGGATGAGCACCTATAGGCAGCATTGTCTACCTATGGCTTGAAAATATGTTCAAATGCAAACTAGTGAAAGCCAAGGCATTCAAGCAGATGTATTCACTTGCAAGTAACAGAAACACCCACCAATTAATACTGGCTCAATTCAGACAATGAGCTGAAAGAACACCTGGCACTTGGGGTGTAGGGTGTTGTAGCAGCCGTGGTACCAAAGCCAGGAAATGTGTAATTAACGTCTATGACTTTCCCAAATACTCAATTCACCGTTTCTTGTAAGCTATGTCCCGGATAATCAGCAGATGGCGCTGTTCCCTGAGGCTCAGAACTTGTCCGAGTAGCCTCTGTCGCAACACTGGACTACACTTCAGAAGGGATACAGGTAGAGTGTCAGTCACAATAAATCTCCTTTCCCAAATGTTGGAAAAAAAAACAAACAAACAAACAACCAAACAGGCTTATTGGCAATTAAGAATTCACCAGGTAGTTTTGTTAATGGAAAGAGGAGAGAAGTCCTGGTAAGTCTGCTATGGAAAACTTATCACATACCTGTATTAAAACTGGCTTTCTCTTTCAACCTGTTTTTAATATGGTTTCCAAATATAAATTTTGCTTTTCAGGCTGTTCTTCCATACAGCCTGGTGCTACTGCCGGTGAGAAGGCAAACCAAACGCAATTTCCAGGGAGGGCTGAGGTGAGCAGACTTCTAGTGTAACACACATGTGGAGGATGACTTTTGATTCACTACTGACACTTTTTGCTCATGGAAGAATAGAGCCTCGAGTGCTTTTAACCACCTACTTCAGAATACGAAGCAGGATATGATCCGACTTCCCACCAGAACCACTTGGGAGAGTATTTTAAAGTGACAGATTTCCAAGCCTTACCTCAAACCTGCTGCATCCAAAACTCTCGGGTTCTGATACTGGAACCTGTATTTTTTTAAAAATCTGAAGTCAATTCTGACACAGCTGGGCCATTATTTGACAATGAGAACTTCTAAACAAGATAACCAGTTCCAACAATATAATGGAGAAACCTATAATATGTTTTAAAAACCTTACAAGAAACATGAGAAAATTAGCTTTCAGAGACTCAAAGGACAGCACTACCTCTTGAAAACTTGTTTTTATGAGTTTAAATGTTCATGATAAAAAAGTCATTTAAATAAACTCAAGGAAATCATTCACTTTCCTGAGAGGTATCTGTGAATGACAAGTGATAATGCTGAGCTATTCTTTCCTATGAAGTTATTGAGCTTTACATTGAATATTTGCTGACCATCTACTGTAGGAAATGCATTCTAACTATGAGATCAAGAAGCACACCTAGTGCAGATTGGACAGGGGAAGGTAAGCAACATTACAAAGAAGAAACTATAATGTAGGCCATATGTAATTGAATGTAAACAAAAAATATAATAAGAGGGCTGTGTGAGATTGAAAAAATTTATGCATTCTGCCCTGACTGGTGTGGCTCAGTGGACTGAATACTGACCTGGGAACCAAAGCATTGCTGGTTTGATTCTGGTCAGGGCACATGCCTGGGTTGTGGGCCATGTCCCAGTAGGGGGCACGCAAGAGGCAACCACACATTGATGCTTCTCTCCTCTTCTTTCTCCTTCTTTTCCCTTCACTCTAAAAATAAATAAATAAAATCTTTTGAAAAAATAATGCATTCTGCCCTGGCTGGTGTAGCTCAGTGGATTGAGGGCGGGCTGGGAACCAGAGGGTCCCAGTTCGATTCCCAGTCAGGGCACATGCCTGGGTTGTGGGCCAGGTCCCCAGTGAGGGCCATGTGAGAGGCAACTATACATTGCTGTTTCTCTCCCTCTCTTTCTCCCTCCCTTCCCCTCTCTCTAAAAAAATAATAAATAAAAAAATAAAATCTTTAAAAATATATATATATAAAAAATAATAATGCATTCTGATGTAGGGAAATTTTGATTTCTCCTTAGCAGTAGTGACATAATTTTAGTAGGAAATTATGAGTGGGATGCCATTTAGTAAAAAAATAATGGCCAGTTACTTTGAACGGGCACCTTTCCTGGCAAGATCTATCCAAAAATAGCTCCTGCATCACCAAGAATTTTAGGGAAGCCTTTCTTAATGGTGTGGTTGGCTTTTCCAGTCTCTCTGGTCCCCCAGTCCTAACCTGCTGCCATACCTGTAAAGCTTTCTTAAGAAGAGGGCCAAAGCTCAGACCCCCTGGGTTTGTGTAGACTTCTGGTGTTGTGAGCACCTGAGATTCTGCTTGGTGGTCCTCTCAGATTGGGGGGAGCCACAATGACAGGCCACTCTAAATCCATGAATGACTTCACAAAATAGACCTGGCACATGCACTGTCAGTTACGGACACTGCATTAAGTTAGAACATACTCCATTTTTGCCTAAGGTATTGCTTACCTCTGATGTTTTTTGTATTCTTTATACTGTTGTGAATTGCATCTTATTTTTTCCCTCTCAAAAATAAGCCCAGGATATTACAGCTTCGAGTTTCTTGGAGAACTTGTTCTTCTAGATTATGAAATACTTAAGACTAAGTTTTATTTGGGTTGCCACTCCAACACATCAGTGGAACAAAGCTGTATGAGAATATCAAACTTTAGTTGGTGAAGTTGTTTTGCATGGAGTTCGGGGTTAAAATTTTTGAAAACTTCTCCCAGGGTGTCCAACCTTTTGGCATCTCCGCGCCACACTGGAAGAAAAAGAGTTGTCTTGGGCCACACATGAAATACATTATGACACATAATCACAAAAAAAACCTCATAATCTTTTAAGTGAATTTACGATTTTGTGTTGGACCATATACATAGCCATCCTGAGCTGCATGCGGCCTGCGGGCTGCAGGTTGGAACCCCAGTGACAGTTGAGTAAATTCATGGAACGCGGTGGAAAACAGTTTTCATGGGAGTGGGAGGTTACATACAAGCAAAAGGCGGGAGAGGCTAGTATGATCCATGTGTTACTGGATTAAACTTGGATACATTTGCTCCTTTTTCCCAGTTTTTATTTTTGTTGTTTTATTCAGTTTGCTCCAAGGAGAGAATCAATAGGGATAACAGACATTATTTTATTGGCTTAGAAGCTTGATCAATAAAATCAGAAAAAGAGAAAAGTTTATACAAGTTACAAAGTACTCCTGGAGTTTCATTGCCATGAGGGCAAGTGGAAATAATACAAGTACAGTAAGTGTTAATATTTAGAACAGACTTATAACCCGCTCACTTCTAGACATTTCTGGGACCCTATTGCAAACCCTTCATATGTCAGTGCTGATTTGCTTTGACGCATAGGAACTCGTGTTGAGCTTAATATAGATATAGATGGATATTCATATAAATATTTATACACATATGTGTATATACATGGGTTAATATACACACATATTTTTTTGATTCATCATCTGAAAAAACTTAGAAACAGTCACACCTCAGAAGCAACAAGCACATCCAGCACCCACATATCAGTGTCTGATGCTGCTTTCCAATCAGAGGAATCTGGGGCTCCTTGCAGGACTGCTCGGTTATGACAGAGGAGGGCATACAGGCAGAAGTCTGGAGCATCTTGTAGTGATGGGAAGTAAGGCAGTGCTTATGTAAATAAACAAACAACAACAGAAAGCACCTAAGTGTGGGGAATGCCGAAAAGGCACCGGCATTGTCTGAGAGAGCTCTCAATGGCCAACGTTGGAGCGATTTGAGCAAAACAGAAACAAAGTATTGAATTATAATCCAAAATATAAAAGAAATATCCATGAGTTCATACTGACCTAAATAAATAAAATAGAATAGGCAAATCTAGTGCAAAGAAATTCCAAATAACTAACACAGATAATCTGCCATGAAGGATTCAATAATAATGTTGTTCCATTTATAAATAAATGGCATCAAGTTATATTAGCATAATGACCATATAGTACATGGTTGTAGGTTTAACATCTTGACATCATGGATTCTATCTTTCTTTCAATATAAATTCATTTATTTATTTTAAAACTGTGTTCAATTTTGCATAAACTATAGTATAGTATATAGTTATATACTGCATATTCTATAATATATATTATATATACTAAACATATGTGAATATAGTTACTACATCCCCTACATTCTTAAGTTTCAAATGCTGAAAACAGTAGATTTGATCCATTTCCATTGAACAGACTTGAGTATCTACCAAAACAATTAATTGTGGGAATATAACAACTAAAAAGAGTAAAGACAAAACCTACTGGAAACTAAAAAACTTAAACATGTCAAAAACACAGTGGGTACAAAGAGCTCTAGGAACTTGAGAAAGGGCAATTTCAGATTGTGAAAACAAGAAAACAATATGTGGCAAGAGAAAAAAATAAGGCCAAAGGAGGCTGGCAACCGATGAATAGATAAATAAAATGTGATATATCTGTGTAATGGAATATTGTTTTGCAATGAAAACGAATGAAGTATGGTACTTAAACATGTTATATCATGAGTGAAGCTTAAAAACATGACGTTAAGTGAAATAAGACCACACACAGAATGATTACGTTTGTATGAAATGTCCATAGTAAGAAAATCTATAGAGATAGCCATGTAAGTCCCCTGTAGATGGGACCGCGTAGGGGGAATTGGGCAGCAGTGACTGCTAAAGCATAAGTGGTTTCCTATGGAAGTGGTGCGCATGTCCTTTTATTGATCGTGGTGATGGTTATACAAGTCTGTGAACATACTAAAAACCATTGACCTGCATACTTTAAAGTGGTAAACTGTATAGTATGTAAATTACATGCTATCTAATTTACAAATTAAAAACAAAGGATATTTGCAAGACAGTTTAGAGCCTTCTTTAAAGAGATCATGAATGTTAGGCCGAAAACTTTTCCTTTAGAGACCAAGTAGAAGGAGGAGAGGCATACGCAGACGCAAATTTCAGAAAGATCACTTTGGCAGCAGTGGGCTGCATGGAATAGAGACAGGGTAATAGGACACTGTTACTATATAGTGAAGCCCCATGAAGACAGAACCGGGATGATTGGGACAGAAAAGTGGCAGTGGCATAATGGCATCAGGAAGTAGAACTGACAAGAATGTGAGGTGAAGAAGGAAAAAGGGGGAATAGGGGAAGGAAGAGGGGAGGGAGGGAGAGGGGGATAGAGAGAGATTGGTTTAAAGAGTCAAGTTTGAATGCTGGATAGTGATGTCATACCCCAAGATGAATGGTAAGGGAGATGGGGTAATGGGGGAAAAAATGTAATAAATTGTTAGATTCAGCTTTGGAAAAACTGAGCTAGGGATATTATGAATATATTCATATCAAGACACCCAAGTAGTTATTGAAACTTGCTTCATACCAATAAAGGAAGATAAAAAAGGTTAAAGATTATGCAAAAAATGCCTGGCTGGTGTAGCTCAGTAGATTGAGCGTGGGCTGGGAACCAGAGGGTCCTGGATCGATTCCCAGTCAGGGCATATGCCTGGGTTGCAGGCCAGGTCCCCAGTGAGGGCCGTGTGAGAGGCAACCATACATTGTTCTTTCTCCCTCCCGTTTCCTCTCTCTGAAAATAAATAAATGAAATATTTTTTAAAAAAGATTATGAAAAAAAAATTAAAGAGACTGAAGATTTTGAGAGAGTCCCTCTGTTTAAGGTTGTTGGAGATGTGGCCAAAAAGAAAGTTTTGAAAAGGAAAATAAGAGAAATATTTACTAAAGGAAGTGAGATACAAGAAAGAAGGGGAAGTCGTCAGCACGGCTAAGAGGACTGTTCTATAAAGCTGCTGGCGAATTACTTGAGAGCAAATTTAATAACATCCCATAGATGAAGGTAAAATTTCAAGAAGTAATAGACAAGGGGATAAACTATGAGTGTTGTTTGTTCCTTGAGGAATGGATGTTTTACATAGAAGCACACAAAAAAGCAAAGCAAAGGGAACATACTGTAACGGTAGAAAGACTATTTGGAATCAGTGGAAAACAGGTCTAGGGTCTCAAACATCTTTTCATTCATTTCTATTCTTCCTCATTTTGTTACCATGTATTTTTTTATAGATAAATTTCATCCAAATCCCCCTGGTATCCATCTGCACCATACACTGTATTAGATTTTAGAAGAAAAACTGTTTTCATTTTAATACTGTTCCTTTTATTACACTGAAATGTCTAAATTTAAGCTGCAAAGTATTCAGTTATTCATCCAAATGTTTTTACGGAGCACCTGCTGCATGGAAAGTGTAGTCCTGGCTACTGGGGTCAGAATGAGTAAAAGCTAATGTAGACTCTTCAACATGTAGCTAGCAAGCTGATACTGATTATAAGCATCAAATATAAAAATAAATGTAAAATTACCATGGTAAGTGCTACTTCTCATATTCTAGATTATAGTGAATATTTTTTCTTTATTCATCCCTATCCAATGTTACACTACTCTCTAGTTCTTAGTTCTTTATAGCTCTCAGAGAATGGTGCTACTATGCCTCATTGAATTCTCATATCATTCAGGTACAACTCTAAAGTCTTGTATCAAATATCACAGAAGTATAAAGATTTAATTCATTATTTTTTATTTTTAGAGAGTGGAGAAGGGAGGGAGAAAGACAGGGAGAGAAACAATGATGAGACAGAGAAATATCAACCAGTTGCTTCTTGTCAGGACCAAACCTGGAACCCAGGCATGTGCCCTGACCAGGAATCAAATTGGTGAGTTTTCACTTTGCAGGATGACACCCAGCCACCTGAGCCACACGGATCAGGGCAGAACTCTGAAGATTTAAAGCATGGCCTTAAGGAAGGTTATCTACCTCATAGAATTTTATCATCTTATCTTTTCATATGTCTAAATATTAAGGAAACGTCTATGTGATCTATACGAGGCCTTTTAGAGGCAAATGCAACAGGAAAAATGTGATATGTAGAGGGAAGAAATTTCTTGTATTTTCTTGGCATTGCCATTTTCCTGGAATGTTCTTTGGAAATACAGTATTATTAAAATGCACATTGCTTATGGAAAGTATTAAACTAATACACCCAGATCCTTAAGACAAGGTTTATTTAAAAAGTTAAATCGGAAATCTAAAGAAGCAAACAAAAGCCTAAAGTCTCCCTTTTCCTTTGGAAATGTTTTGAAAGGCATTTCTAATTCTTATCCAAATGAGAGGCTGCAGGTCTTGGACTTAATCTGTTGGGGGCATGATTAAAACTAGGGAGGTCAGAACTTGAAGTAAGTAGCAGAGGTTCGATTAGGCTTGAAGGACTCATGTAGGTGTTGAAATTCAGCTCAGTAGAGATGAGTCTAAATTCCAGGAACAAAGTGCAGTTGCTAAGAGCCATGTTCACGCATGGAAACTTGTCAGCAAAGCCCAGGAAAAATCTCTGCACAGCTGGCATCAGACTCAGGAAAAGGTGCTCTACACTGTCCATCAATATCCAGTGCTTGCATGATTTCAACTGTGATATCTACGCAATTGACTCTCCATCTTTGACTACAGCCATTATTAGCTCTTAATCTCAAGATTTATGCTCCTGCCTTCATCTAGCAGTCCTTCTAACTAACCTCCAGCTCAACAGACAGACTGCTCATTTTCTCTCTCAAGTCTGCTTCTATCCCAAGTTCCTCAAATTAATTGCACCATCTCCCAAGTCATTCAAGTGTAGATCCTCTGCTCTCTGACTCCTCTGGCTTCCTGGGCCCCATTCAGTTGCCAGATTCCTTTGATCCTATTTCCATTTAAACCCTGAAGTTCCCACCTTCTTTTCTATAAGCATGGCTGTTGTTGGGGCCATTACTCCTCTCACCTAGACTGAGGGTAGATAGCTTCTTAATCGATTAGCCGATCTCTCTGTTAGTCACTTTATCCTGTTGTAAACTTAATCTTAATAAAATGTTATAACTATTCATATACTCAGATAAAATTCTAAACTAGCAGCTTAACATTCAATAACATCCATCATTTGGCCTCAATGACTTTTCCATAACTGTCTTTTAACACTTCTCCAGTTCATGTACCCAGGCTTGCCTCCTTGCTATGTTAAGTTCTATTTTTTTCTTGTCATGGTAACTTTTTTTATGGTCATCACCTCTATTTGGAATGCCCTCCATCCAATGAATTTCTCTAGGCCCAAACCCTACCTATTCTCGGTTCTATTTTTGTAAAGCCCTCTAAAGCATGGAAGTTAAGCCAAATGACCCCCTCTTTTCACCAAACTCTCATAGCCCTTAATCTCTCTTTATAAAAAAGATTTTGGTATGTTTCTTAAATTCCCCTCCTGAATTTCACTCTTCGCAAGGGTCCAATTAGTTGTTACCCAATTCAGAAAGATCCAAAGCACTGTTTGAGTGTGTCATGAAAGACAGGTCATTGATATTTCTGAACAAGTGAATACTTTTCAGATTCAAACACCAAAATCTGTAGGAGCTACACAGCATGCTGAAGGTCACACAGCTGTGAGAGGAGGGCCTTCCTTCCAAGTCCCCTGACTTCTCCCTGGTGGCTTTTGCCTTACACCAGCTGCCTCAAGTTGACCCACAGGTCTCAACACACCCCATGGGTCTGTTTTTACTCTTCAACCAATCAGCAAATGTGCTTTCCTTTGGACATTGGTGGAAAACACAAATGCATGTACTTTTTCTGTTTCACCTAATGATGTTTTCTGCCCTCTAGGATCTCAGTTCCACTGAACACAACAGTACCGCTATGTTTTCCTTGGATGCTGACGTGAAATCGAGCTGAACTCCTCCTAACCCCTTGAATTTTGGACCTCGGGTTGCAAGTCACTTGGGTTTCCCAGTTGCCTCACAAGTACTTTCTGGTTTCAACCCGGTTGGAAATATTGAGACAAGAGTCTCTCTCAGAGTGCAGTGTTTGATCACTTTTACTTTTTTGAGTTGGAGGGAAGCAAAGACTCTAAAAACAAATAAACAACAGTTAATCAAGCTTTTGATCCTCCTCAAAAGTTTGAACTCCGTTCCAGTTTGAGGCAAAAATTTAGGTCAGCTCTCATTTTATTTATTTGTTTCAAATTTTTCAAGGGAGCCCTTCACCTAGGGCGCCCCAGGGCACAAACGCAGCAACACACACGCGCACATACTCACACACAATTACCACGTCATTTTAAAATTCATCCACCTCTCCACAGAAACACTGCAATTTCCAAATAGCTAAAAATAACAACAACAATCATAACAAAGCAACTCCAAAACCAACTGCATTTTATCAGCGCATCATTCAGTGGGACTTGCCCCTGTTGGTTTTGCAGCAGAGTTTGAGCGGTGATGCTAAAAATTTCCCTTACCCTCGAATCTCCCCCACATAGTCCCACCATCTGATTTGAAACGACCACCATTAGAGATGTAGCCCTCTGAATGGAAGCATTAAGCAAAATCCTTTAATGTCCTAGGAGGGGTATCATTAAGCTGCGGATACCTCATTGTGAATTAGTTTATAGGAATTAATGAATGAGTCATTCTTTAAACCTGGAGGAACTCCCCACAAATTTAGACACTTGCTCACTATCCCTCAAACCCTTCCTTCTATAACCCTGTATGTTCCGCATTTACTCATGGCTATTTGCTTATTGAGAGTGCCGACCCTTACCTGGAATTTGTTTAACAATTTAAGGCTTAGCTCAAACTTCACTTCTTCCAAAGTATCACGATGGAATGTCTAGTGCTCCACGTGCCAAGTCATTACACTGCATTGCTTGTTTACTTTGTAGTGACTGTGCACAGGGGTGAGTGTGGGATAAATATATATTATAAATCCTATCCACCCAATTGACAGAGCTCCACAAGGGTAAGAGCTGCAAAATATGCATGTTTATAAGTACAATTTACGTGGTTAACGGCCAACCAGAGATGCTGAATGGAAGACCTTATGTCTCATGACTATTCCACTTTGGACACAATCAAGGAAGAATGGGGTGGTATTTTGGAGCCAGTTTTTGAGGTGCCAGTAGAACAACCAAGTACAAGTAATCAGTAGGGGAGTGAGAGTCAATGCATAGATTTATCCTGAGCCACATTTGGATGGAAGCGAGAGCACGAAGTGCAAGGCTCTAGAAGAGATACATGGGTATATTTTGAGACCACAGCAGGCACAACAAGCAATACGGAGAAAAACGGCAAATACTCTTCCACAGATACATCAAAAAGAGTACAGACTACATAGAAGCAGAGAAGGGAGTAGGTGGGAAAGGTCAGAAAGTTAATCTATATGTGGCTTCTCATAAAGAGACTGCAGGTTAGAGCTTCAAATGTATGTCTAGGGGCCAAGAGAAGAAATGTAAAATTTCTGGAATAGCTTCCATAGGCATGGGACAGGAAGTTGTCCATGGAGAAACAAATTACGGGTCTGCAGTTTTGAGGGCTCCGCTTGGCTGGACACACACGCGTTTATAGCAGTCCCACAGAACTGTATTAAAGGGTGAGGAGGTAGCATTTGCCATGGTGATTAATGTGACCTGGCCCAACCCAATTACTGTGTGTGTGAGAGGCAAGGGAATACTAAATGCACTGACTTTTTTTTCATCAAACAGAATGACAACTCTTGAAATAAATCATCATGTGTCTCTCTGTATAAGCTGTATATTTAGGAGATCTTAAGGGATGTATAGACCTCTCCACTCCCTTCATAACAGTAAGTCAGAAGAGAATATGATGCCACATAAAGAAACAAGAAATTTGAAATTAGAAGACTCGTACTATGCCGTCGGAGAATGGAGATCCAGTTGGCAAGTAGTTGAAATATACATCACTAAAGGGAATGTGTTGAAGATTGTGCCATACATAATTATACAGTTGCAAAATTTAAGGGCTAAAAGAGATTCAACAGGTCCTCAAGCCAATGAGACTCAACCAAGACGGCTGCATAGTAGAATCTCACAGGAGTCCAGGAATCATTAAGATTAAAATGCCACGCTAACTCCTCACCCCCAGAAATTTTGATTTACTTAATCTGTTGTGATACCTGCGGAAAAATATTTTTTAAAAGCTTCCCAGGTGATATTAACATGCAATCAGGATTGGAAACCTATCCCAATTTCTTCTTAATCTGAATATGAAAACTTAAATCCAAAGATATCAGTGATTTGCCCCTTAGGGCATAGCTGTTGGCAGGGAAAGGAAAGAAAACCCTCTGTTTAGCCCAGAGACTTTGAAAGACCACGTACAAGCCATGTGTTTCTTGAAATGTAACTGCTCTCCTCCTCAGAAGTTTGTTTTTAAAATCACATGTTAAACAACAACGAGATACACCGATAACAATGGAAAATGCAAATCGCTGACAGGACCAAATGCCAGTGAGATAGTTCCTTGCTGGTGGGAACGCAAAATGGTGCAACCACTTTGGAACACAATTTGGCAGTTTTTTTATAAAACCAAACAAACTTGTACTGTACCAGCTAGCAATCACATTCATTGGTATTTTCCCAATTGATCTGAACAATTATATCCACACAAATACCTACACAATACCTACACGTGTTTGTAGCAGCTTTGTTCACAACTGCCAAAACTTGGAAGTAATCAAGATGTCCTTCAGTAGGTGACTGAATAAATACCCTGTGGCACATCCAGACAATGGAATAGTATTCTGCACTAAAAAGAAATGCGCTATCAAGCCATACAAAGACATGGAAAAAACTTAAATACATGTGAATAAGCAAAGGAACCCAATCTGAAAGGCTTCATACTGTATCATTCCAACCATATGACATTCTGGAAAAAGTAAAATTATGAGACAGTAAAAATATTAGTGGTTTCCAGGGGCTGGGGGTGTGGGTAGAAAGGGGTAAATAGGAAGAACACAGAGGATTTTTAAAGGAGTGAAAAATCTCTGTATCAACTATAATAGTACATACATGTACTTGGAATGTATGCTGCCAAGGGTGCCACCTAATGTAAACTATGGACTTTGGGTGATAATAATGTGTCAGTGAAGGTTCTGCACTTGTAACAAATGTATGCTCCAGTGAGGGATGTTGGTAGAGGGGAGGCTGTGTGTGTGTGTGGTGGGGGCATGAAGTGTATGGGAAATCTCTTTACCTCCCACTCAGTTTTGCTGTGAACCTTACGTTGACCTAAAAAACAGTCTATTTTTTAAAATCAGACAGCAATTAAAAGTCTTAGTCCCAGAGGCAGCAGCCTATTGGGGATCTAAAAGACATGCAAATCTGCTTACCTCTGGTCACCCTCCCTCCTGGAATCTCTCAGGGCTCCCTCTTCCCTCTGTGGATGCGACTCTTTTCCAGAGAGTAAGTGTGGGAAGTTCCATGAGTGTTTATGGAGAGGACAAGGATGAGCTTTTCCTTCAGCCATCAGAAGTGGCTGTGGAGTGCTTGGTGAGATCCTGGACCAAACAGACAGTGCTTTTCAATTTCAAAACGTGTCAGAAATAGAATTTGCCATTAGGATCGACAGTATTGGTTGCCACAGCTAGGCAGGCCAAACTCATTGTTTCTTGCTGAGGGAGGGAGGAAAGGAGACACAACAGGAACTCTGCAAAGGAAAATAAGTGTGCTAAACATGAAATGCTTTTCATGCCAAACTATTGCCTGAATCCAAGCCACCATTTATGTAGACTGCTAGTGGATAGCCCAGTTGCTGTCATATGAGTCATACTTTCCCCCCATACCCAAGCTTTAACAAGGCAGCAACAGAAAACTACCTGGAATCTGGGCTGAGCTGTGGTCTTTCTCCTACATGGCAATGGGTGGTTAGGAAAAAAATAAAAAGGCACATTACTCCAAAGCACTGACTTTTAAAAATATACCTATCCCAACCCTGGAAATTAAAGGAAAAGATCCGTAACAGAGACATCCCAAAGATAGTGATGATCAACCCAACTTTAAATAAACCCCTTTGAACCATGGTACGCGAGCGGCAATCAGAGATGGATTTGTCATGAAGCTAATGAAGGTTAAGTCCAGGGCCCTTTACTACACAAACCCTTGCAAGACTCAGCAAGGTGGGATGTGTGGGCAGGGCAGTGAAGGGGTTTCTTTTTTAAAAAATTCAAAAGTAAGATTTTAGCCCAAATTGGTTGTAAACTACTATTTGTTTCCACTCTGAGTTCTCCTCTGTGACGCTTCTCTGCCCTGTTGGGTGGCATGGGCACGCCTCAGGGATCTGGGGGATGGGGTTAAGTGGAGCTGCGTGGGAGGACAACTTACTTTGGGAACAGTGAGATAAACGTATGTCTTTGCACTTACTTGCACGTACTGTAAATATGCGCTGGAGTTCTGGTGTAGGAATCACTGCGGGAACGTTGGCTGCAGCCCAATCTCTAGGGCCAGTGGGCATATTCCGATATGAACCTGTCCCAGGGCTTCAGCGCTAAGCATAGGTGGATGGTGGGGATCACGGGCAGTGGAAGAGAAATGAGGTTTGAAATGTATGTAGTCGGACGCTGGTCTGTGGAAGAGTCTCCCAATATTCAGTTGTGTGAAACTGTAAGTAGAGTAAATGTTGGGGAAAAGGATTTTAGAGATGCACCTCACGTTTAAATATAAAAATATTACCTGATTTCCTCTGTATATTTCTCTGTGTACTTTGTGATGCTTGGGACATTTATCGGCGTTGAAAAAACGAGTACCTGGTATATTTTTGTTATGTATGTTCTTCTAAACAGATTTACTTTAATATTATTCTTTCATTTGATCTTGATTTTTTTATCCCTTCGGAGCAGGTTTTCTTTATTTAATTTTTCATTGTGTAATAGTTTACATTAAAAAGTATGAAAGAGGTGTACTCTCGAACATAAAATAAAGGTTGTACGTGTTTGTTTCACACAGTGTGATGTGCGTGTTAGGAACATCGCAGGTGGTTCGCAGCACTGGGCTCATGGTCTCGCCACGGCCTCCTTAATTTTTTGTTGCTTTGTTTTGGGGAAATTCAATTAATAGAAGTTTCAGTTTTTTCTTCTGCAGTGTCCTCAGCCCTCCCTACTTCATGCAAGATGTTTTTATGGCCAAGAGAAGTAAAAAATATATTTAAAAGAAAATAGTACACGCTATTTTGGGCAAAATGGGATTTTCTTTTAACCTGTGTGTCTTTTGTTTTTCTTCAACTGCCCTGGGAAAGGGTCGCTTGCAAAATAAACATTCTATTTCAAGAGACACTCACATTAGCAAGATAAATTTGGGGGTCCTAATAGGTAATCCAATCCTTAGATTCTGAAAGACCTAGCTGTACTTCCTTAGAGGATCATAAAGACAGAATACTGGCCCCGTAAGGTAGAATGGGGAACGATGATGCCTGTGGTCATGACCTCACCACATTCCACCAGATGGAGCCAGAGATCGAAGAGCTGGCTGCAGAAGGAAGGAAAAGGAAGACCACCACCCATCTAAGGGCAGTTCTGTTTGGACCCAAAAACAACCTGGGAGTTTAGTGTGCGTTCTTGTTTACCAAACGAACTGTGTTTGCTTTCTGGTTGTGGATGATATTTGCATGTTCTCTCAGTTAGTGCAGGGCAGAAAGTGATGTATTATAAAGACAGTGAATTGGGAGAACATTTCATAAACTATAAAACACTCTACAGCCCTGGCTGGCGGGGCTCAGTTGGTTGGAGCATTGACTCATAACTAAATGGTTGTGGGTTCAACTCCTGGTCAGGGCACATACTTCAGTTGTGGGTTCATTCCCTGGTTGGGGCATGTATGGGAGGCAACCAATAGATGCTTCTCTCTCAAATCAGTATTTCTCCCTCTCCCTTCCTCTCTCTCTAAATGAAAAAGAATGTCCTCATGTGAGAATTAAAAAAACAACCACCTCTACAAATGTAGCTTACTATTACTCTGGATAATATTTTGAGAGATTTTTCTCTAGTAACACAGTGTCTGAATAACAGACTTAGAAATAATTTACTGGGCATAAACCAACAGGACATGACAATCCAGAGAAAAAGCTATAGCCCTTACTTTTACAAAAGTGATATTCCATGTCGGCCTATAAAATATGTCTATGTAACCCAAATAAGCAGGGTATTCCAATGGCTCCATTTTCCCTTAGGTGTCATTTATAGAGACATAAGATATTAGTCAAATGTAATTTGAAAGTACTTGTGCCCCTATGATAGGGTGTGCATTTTACCACTTACAACAGCACGTAGGAAAACAAAGTCCAGCTCATCTTTTTCAACAGGCCTCATCTCTCAGAAGCTCTGCTGTGTCTTTTGCACATTTCTCAACTCTCTCTTTGAATTTTTTTCTTGAGACTCTCGTTCCAGGAGGGACATGTGCGATGCTCTTGCTGGGGCACTCTGGGATGGCCAGAAATTCACCAATGACATCGATCTGCTCCTTAACACATTTAGAAGGAAGTCCAGAATATCTCATAAGTCTAGTTCTTTACTCTCACTACTTCCTCTACCCCCAACTCCAAAAAGACGGTCAGGCAATAAAAGTCTCATTGATTGCATTTCTAGAAAGTTTTGGTTCTTTTTCAAAAGAACCCTCATAAAAATTGCTTCATAAAATATTAATCTACTTTCATTACTTTTATTCTTATTTCAGTATCAAAATCAGAAATTCTACCATTTTTTTGTGAGATATTTATTTTAGACAGAAACCTGGTGAGAATTCTGATGTGGGAAGTGAACCTTTAGAAAAAGTTACCATAGTTGGAGGTTACAATGGATGATCCATATTAAGATAGAGTTTTAATATATAACCCTGAGTGACTCTGGGGGCTTCTGGAGTAGTTTGGCTACATGAGTACTATCACCTCAAAATCAAACAGGGAACAAAATCACTTCATGTTTCTTTTCATGGCATCAAGTCTGGAGCAGATAATGTCTAGGTTTTTCATCAAAGTTCCTTTTATATGTCCGATGAACAGACAAGTTAGTTCTTCAGATAATTAAACAGTTGTCCTCTGATCTGTGTGTAGCTTAATTCAGGCAGATTTAGAATGGGAGGATTTTAAGGTAATCAAATCAAAATAGAAAAAAAAAAACACCTCTTTTTGAGCTAAGCTTGTCCCAGGGCTTGGAAAAATCAGCATAGCCAGCGATTTGACTTGAAAGTTGCTTCCTTTCTTAGGTTGCATTCGAATGATCCACACTTACTCTTACGGACTGTTGGCCAAAGCACTCCCACTCCTACCCCTTGACTTTCTCCATAAGCAAGAACTTTAGCATCCTAAAGAAAACGCTTCTAAATGGCAGTTACCTTTACCTGCCTGTTACCTGGGGTATGTTGTCAGTTATCAGATAGTGAGTAATAGAAAAGGGAAATTCTTAAAATTTAGGGTGAATGTGGATGGCAGATTGTCTATATCCATCCCTTTCTCTTTGTCGCTCGAACGATGTGAGCTGCTTCAGCAGAAAGAGCACTTTCTCCAGACAACCATGGTCTTCAGCCGTCCCAAGCAGCGGCCGTGGCATTTCGGATAACGTGGTTCAGGACGTTTGTAATCGAAAAGTTCACCTGATTTCCCTCCACCATCCCTGTACTGTACTTCTTTTATCCCCAGTCCCACTACTTAAGTTCCTGAAATCTGACATTTAGCAAAAAACATTTCACTGTAGCTAAAGTTAGGGAATAAAGAGATAAAATATAGTCCCTTATAATCTATTTCAGGTGACATGAAAACGACTTTTAGAAAATGAACAAGTTACTCTTACTCCTCTAGAAAGATATACTCTTCTTTTTTCCACTGTGCGAGGGCATTTCCTTCCTCTTTCCTGGAGGCACAAAAGGTAAACTCTTTCCCTTACCTCTTTCGCCGCCATTCTGATGAGCGGCCCACTCTCCTGTTCGGCACCTAAAGGACTTCCCCGTGTGTAATGTGTCAATGCAGCAAATGCGGAGATGCTTCCACAAGGGAAGACTTGGTCTGGAATATTTACAAACCACCATCTTCCTTTGAATCCCAGGGAAATAATTCGGCATAAATTAAAAACAGGCTGGGAATTGACTTGTGAGCTAAATTTATTTTTGCCCTCCTTTTCAAATATCTATATCTAAATCTCTCTGTATCAATATATGTATTAAATTTGTGTATACATATGTATGTACACATATATGTATGTTCATGTATCTTATATACATATGTAAATATATATCAAATACATACATATATATGTGTGTGTACAAATAGGTATATGTATGTGTGTGTATATGTATAAAATACTCACGAAACAAGTTTTCATCTTTTCAGAAATTTTCTTTGGACTTTCTTATAATTTTCTGATCCAGAATTATGTAAATAAATTATATCACACAAGGCAATATGTTCAAAAAGTTACTACATTAAGTAAGCAAACGTCATTTGAAAAAACCCACAAAAACAAAGTCCCTCATTCAGGTTCCTTTGAAACATGTTTATTCTTGGGAACTCATTCACTCTCCAAACCTTCTTACCTTTAAACTGCTTCCAAGCTCAAAGAGCCCCGGAAGGAATTCATATGCCTAAAGCTATACCACCCTGAGAGATCTCCTGAAGTTTTACAGTTGTCAGGTGGGAGCAGGGGAAGGAGACCTGCCTGCAGCGCACCTGCAGGAGAGAGGAGTTAGGGCGTGGCGCCAATGACTCAGGCCTGCACCGGGCGTTTAAACTCGGGATCTGAAGGCTGTTGCTCATTTTTAAAAAATAATAAAATGAAACAAAAAAGCCTTTGGTACAGTGTCACTGAGAAAAGGGATCTTAATCCTCTTGTCTGGCCTGACCTGATTCTTGGAACATTATAAACCTACCTGCCTTGATTTCATTTCAGGTTGAGCTGAGCAAGGATCCCTGCTCACTGCCAGTCCCAGGCTGTGGTTCCTCCTAAACCCATTAGCAGCTGGGCTCCATCCAGACGCAAACAGCTCATCCATTACTGCTCCCTGAAAATATGAGGGTAAGCCTGATTGGTTTAGTGGGTCACATCCATGAACATCTTGTGTCAAATTCTTTTCCTTATATGAGTAGACAGACGTATGTGGAAAGGGTGTATAATATTCCCATTTCTCTGGGAATACTAACAGTGTTCGGCTTTTCATGAAAATCTGGCCATTCTGATTTTTTTTAAGATTTTATTTATTTATTTTTAGAGAGAGGGGAAGGAGAAAGAGAGGGAGAGAAACAGCAATGTGTGGTTGCCTCTCACATGGCCCTCACGGGGACCTGGCCAGCAACCCAGGCATGTGCCCTGACTGGGAATCGAACCGGGACTGCTTGGTTCCCAGCCCGCGCTCAATCCACTGAGCAACACCAGCCAGGGCAATGGCCATTCTGATTTTAATGCATTTGCAGTAGTGTAGTTAGATGACCTGATTCACTTTGCAAGACAAAACCACCATTTCGTTCATTGAAGAGTATTGTGAAGTCCACTTTCCATTGAAACCAGTATCATTCTGATGACAGCAGGTGTAATCTACTTTAGAAACATGGCACCAGGAGCCTCCCAATCTCCATTTAGACCATGACAAATGACCTCTTGTCATGAGGAGGGTAAATAAGAGCAAGCCCTCAGGACTGTCTCCTTCTACCTCCTCATCCTCCTACAGGAAAGTGACCAAATGCCCTGCCTCACATATCCTGGGAAACACGTCTACAATAGGCAGGAGGGATGGCTATACTGAGTATGCATCGACGATCAAAGACTTTGATGTGCAAGAAATGCCAATTTTAAAAAACTGTCTTAAAAATGAATTAAGTCTTACTCTGAGACTTTGTCTGGTCCAGATATGGGAAATATATCTCAGCCATTAACAGGGAGTTCTTCCTCTCACCTAGTGTCAAGCAAGAACCCAAGGGGCTTGTGTGCCAGCTGGAAAATGGAAGCCAGGCTATGTCTCCGTCAGTCCATCACGATCAATAATGACATCCACTTTGCTAGGGTTCCCAGATAAAATGCGGGGCAACCAGCTAATTTGGAATTTCAGATAAATAATGATGAACTTTTTTAACATAAACATGTCACAAATACTGCATGGGCATACTTATATTCAAAATCAATGACTCAAAATTCAAATTTGAGTGTCCTATATTTTTATTTTCTAAATATTAAAACCATACTTGTCACCCAAGCCTGCAAATCCCATGACAACCATTCACTCCAACCTCTGAAAGAAGTTCTACCCCCAACTCAGGTTTTGGAAATTCTGAGAGATACAACATGTGCTTGGCTTCTAGCCTCATGGGTATAACACAGAACAAAAAAAAATTATTTTAGCTTCTCCACTGGTCACCTCGTATCTACACCACTTGTCTGCAAGTATTCAAGATTTCTGAAAAACCCAAGATTAGAACCCAGGTAGTCTAAAAATAAACTCTACTTTTAACTCTGTCATATCAACCTCTCCTAAGGCAAAGGAGTGTTTGAGAATTGGAAGAGAGGAAAGAAAAAATAAAAGGGATCATAACACAAATTAATATCTTAATAAAGCTTTCTGGCAAGTAGCAGTTTTTAAAAAGATGCCCCATCTAATAAATATGAATATCTTTCCTTTTGCAAAGCACATGTCACAATTTGGTGAAAATTACCACACTCCTGATTAAACTAATGTGGAGTCACTGTACTAGCCAGAGGGGTGAAGCTAATAGGGAGATTGGACAAGTCTTATATTGAGTCAATAAACTTTTACCATTTATAGAGCCTAGTTTTCTCTCAATTGGCCTTGAAGGAAGCAATCAAAGTTTATCTGATTAAATTAAAAACAAACAAACAAAAATCAGAACCATATCTCCCCCCCAAAAAAATCATGGGTGTTGATCTTAGTTGTAAAGAATATTTCGATTGAGAGTTAAGAAATCTGGGTTGGATAAGTTGGTGAATCTCTAATCATGGGATCTAGTCATCTAAACGTAAGTAGATTCACCAAGCTTACAGAGATAAAATAGAGTACTTTCGTATAATGGGATCGGGCTAATTAACAAGGGCTCTAATTATTCGCTACTCCATGATGGGTGGGAAGACTGTGTTTCCCTATAGAAAACCCATAAGTAATCTTCACAAGTGTGAGAAATAATACTCTGCAATTTCAAGACTTCAGAAGACCCTCATCTGTCTATCTTAAATAATAGCAATTCATTCATTCATGGCTTGCTCTGAGTGCATTTCAAATTCTTAAGGAGAAAGCAAGAAGAAAGTACAAAGCCTTACTGTTTATTGTCCTAGTTCCTGCCAAAATACTTTGCCTAAGAAATCTTCCTTCCTCACGAAAGGCCTGATATGCAGCTGTTTCTAAAGCAGGAACCTGGTCTACTTTCTTTTGATGAGTGGGAAAAGTACAAGATCACAGGCCAGGACTGGGGATGGGGGAGAAATTTCCAGCATCTTGAAACTGCTAGTTAAAAAGCTCAGATTAAGCGAATGCTTGCATTCTCTTCCCCTCTCCACCCCCTACTTCTTTTTTTATTTTTGTTTTTTAAAATAACTATTTACTCTGAATTTCATCAGAGAAACAGGATATCCTAGGACCAGTGGAAATACATACAAGGCTCATATAGGTATTTTAAGATGTCAGAATCTAAGGAAACTATGTGTTTTTTAATTAGCACATATTTAGATGCTTTGACAAGTCTCAAAAGAATAACATATGAGGCATTCCAGGTTTACCCTGCAGTCAAGCTCAGTGTTTCCAGCCTTTGAAGTCGCTGATTTACACACATCTGTGATGGGCTCAGCTGGACTTACAGACAACTTCAGAGTCGCAGGCCCAGGTCTACTGCATCGAAAGGGTCTGAGAGAGCAGCACCGTTCATCCTTGCCTGCACATTGCGCTCATTCAGGGAGCTACGTCCCAGGCCAGTTAAATCAGAATCTCGGGAGTGGCAGCCAGGCACCATTGTTTTTTAAAGTCTCCAGATGTGAGTTTAAGAAAGAGAATATGGATTTTAAAGCATCCACAAGTTAAGACTTATAATGGGCAGATCGCCTAAATGCATTCTGAATACATAACCAGGATAAGGCCTGTTGGGGGTTTAAGGGAATGACTCAAAAGAGAGGAGATAACACACAACCTCAGAGTTCTAGGATCAAATAAAGTCCCAAGGGAGGCTGCCCTTTAAGCTTTAAAAAAAAAAAAAGAAAAAAAAAAGAAAAGAAATATGCTTTCTACTCAAGATGGAGGAAGTATGGGGCAAAGGGCGCCTGAAACGCTAAATTTTAATCCCCATTCTACCACTGACCACACTATACAACCCCTTAAAATTTCATTTTCTCGCCTGCTTAATAAGAGGGTGAGTTTTTCTCAGTAACTTTCAACCATAGCTGCACATTAGAGTCCCTCAGGGTGTTTTGTACACACACCCAGGCTGTACTCTGGACAATTTAAATCAGAATATCTGAGACTGGAATATTTTATAAAATATTCCTGCCCTGGCTGGTGTGGCTCAGTGGATTGAGTGCAGGCTGGGAACCAAGCGGTCCCGGTTCGATTCCCAGTCGGGGCACATGCCTGGGTTGCAGGCCAGGTCCCCAGTGAGGGCCATGTGAGAGGCAACCATACATTGCTGTTTCTCCCTCTCTTTCTCACTCCCTTCCCCTCTCTCTAAAAATAAATAAAAATAAAATCTTAAAAAAAAAAAAGACAGAGAAAAATATTATAAAAAAAAATAAATAAAATAAAATAACATATTCCTTATGTAGGGTTGCCATATAAAGTGGAGGATTGCAAGGTAATTGTGAATTTCAGATGAATATGGAATACATTTTTTAAGAACAAATATATCCCAAATATGTGTATGGGATATACTTAAACTAAAAAATTACTTATTTATCGGGAATTGAAATTACTTGGGCATCCTATATTTTTATTTGCCGAATCTGGGGACACTACAGATGTGCCTACGACACGCGGGCAGGCCTGCTGGTGTTCTCACTGCTCATAGTGTGGTGTCCAGATCGGCAGCGTCAGCCTCACCTGGGAGCTTCTCAGCAGTGCGATTGCCTGGGGCCCACCCTGCACCTGCTGAGTCGGGGACTTTAACAAAATCCTCAAGCATTCACGTGCACATTGATAAATTTGTATTTTGAAAAGCACTGACTTAAATGATCTACCACAAGGTTTCCAAGAATCTCCCAACCATCCCAGCCAAAATCAGCAAGTCGAGAGGTTGCTGCACAAATCAAAATGTGTCCCCAAGTTCTCGGAACGTTTAGGGATGGTTTGGTTACATTTCTGCGAAGGAAACCGGTTGCTTCTGTTTCTCACCCCAACTCTGAGCTAAAAGGCCCTTACCCTTTTGTTGAGAGCCATGGGTTTAAGTTCATGTTAGACCTCTACCCATTGCTTGGTGTGCCCCTGCCTATTTTCCTCTCCAAAGAGGCAGAGCCTGGATTTTGACCCAGATCTTGCTCTAGTTAAGAGAACACAGAGCTGGGCTGACTTCATTGGCCAGCCAAAAATCCAAAAATGGGGACTCACACCTGTTCTATCTTTGCAAATATATTCCTGCATGAAGGGCAGACCCCCCTTTACCTTAGCTCACTAATCGAGCCTTTGCTGATACTGAGGACCCCTGGTCCTTCACACATATATGCTTCTCTGTCTCTCTGTCTCTCATTTTATCTATCTATCTGTCTATCTATCTATCTACCCATTGTTGTTGATGCTCTTAAAATTACTTGCTTTCAAGTCTTCCAAATTTAAAACTACATTTCAGAATCTCTAAAAGATGCCTTAAGCCTAACATTATTATGTTCTAAGCCATAATGTACCAAACATAATAAGCGACCTAGTCTGATCTCAAGGCAAATCCAATTATAAAATAAACACAAAGTATTTTGCAATGTTCACACTATGAATTTGAAACATGTGACTCCAACATCAATTATGTTTTTTTCTCAAATATACCCACCTCTTGTTCTGATTTCAAGGGTATGATAAGAGCTTAAGTGTACATCAGCGTCCCACACCTACTAATTTAATCTTCATGCTTCCAAATCAGGTACATTAAGCTGATGAAAGCATTGTTTTGCAAGGGATGTTTGCTGTACAGAAGGGTACCTTCCTTCTACCTACACATTTGTTAGATTAAGGGTAATTGAGACTTCAATCTAAAAATCAGCTGTTTGTTTCGAAAGTTAGTACACTAAAAATTCAAAAGCATTCCAAATGAATGAAGATGTTCTTCAGAACTCAGAATCTTATTTCTGGAAATGTCCTTAAAGGTCTTTCATTTTACAGTTAAATTTTTTTTATTGAATTCGGAAATGAAAGAGGAAAAGTAATACTTGACACCAAAGCAATTCAAGGGATGGTAAGAAAGTATTACAAACAACTATATGACAACAAATTGGGTAGTCTGGAAGAAATGGATAAATTCCTAGACACATACATTCTTCCAAACCTGAATCAGGAAAATTAAAGAACCTGCATAGACAGATTACAACTAGTGAAATCAAAGCACTGATCAAAAAACTCCCACGAAGCAAAAGCCCTGGTTTCACTGGTGAATTTTACCGAACATTCAAAGAGAGCTAATACTTAACCTTGTCAAACTATTTGAAAAAATTCAAGAGAAAGGAAGACTTCAAAGCTCATTTTGCAAGGCCAGCATTATCTTAGTTCCAAAATCAGAAGACGACACTAAAAAGAAAGAAAATTATAAGCCAATATCCCTGATAAACAGATGCTAAAATCCTCAACAAAATATTAGCAAACTGGAGACAGCGATATAGTAAAAAAGATCATACACCACGATCAAGTGGGATTTATTCCTGGAGTGCAAGTTTGGTACAACATTCACAAATCAATAAATGAGATTCACCACATAAACATATTGAAGGAAAAAACCCTCATGGTCATATCAATAGGTGCAGAAAAAAGTATTTGATAAAATCCAGCACCCATTTATGATAAAAAAAAAAAAACTCTTAGCAAGGTGGAAATAGAGGGAACATACTTAAACATAATAAAGGCCATATATGACAAACCCACAGTATTTCCCTTAATGGAAATGGGAACAAGACAGGGATGTCTGCTTTCACCACTCTTATTCAACATAGTACCAGAAGTCCTAGCCACAGCAATCAGACAAGAAGAAGAAATAAAAGGCATCCAAATAATAAAGAAAGAAGTAAAACTGTTATTATTTGCAGATGAAGTGATATTTTATGTAAAGAACCCTAAAGATTCCACCAAACTATCAGAACTAATAAATGAATTCAGTAAAGTAGCAAGATATAGAATAGGTATCCAGAAATCAGTTTCATTTTTAAACACCAATAATGAACTATCAGAAAGGGAAACTAAGAACATAATCTCATTCACAATTGCTTCAAAACAAAACAAACAAACAAACAAACAAAAACCCAAGGAATAAATTTAACCAAAGAAGTAGAAGAACTATATTTGGAAAATTATAAGACACTGAAGAAAGAAATTGAAGAAGATACAAATAAGTGGAAGCACATACCATGTTAATGGGTTAGGAAGAATTAATATCATTAAAATGCATTATTACTACCCAAAGCAATCTGTAGATTCAAAACAACTCCTGTCAAGATATTATTGGTATATTCCAGAGAACTAAAACAAATAATCCAAAAGTTTATATGGAATCACAAAATACCCTAAATGGTCACAACAATTTTGAGAAAGAAAAACAAAGTTGGAGGAATCATCCTACCTGATATCAAACTACACTACAGGGTCCTAGTAATCAAAACATCATAGTACTGGCATAAAAAACAGACATATAGATCAATGGAACTGAATAGAGACCCCAGAAATAAACCCACACATTTATGGTCAATTGATATTTGACAAAAGAGGCAAAAACATACAATGGGGTAAAGATAGTCTATGCAATAAATGGCGTCAGGAAAACTGGACATATACATGCAAAAAAAATGCAACTAGACCACTTTCTTACACCATACACAAGAATAAACTCAAAATGAATTGAAGACTTAAATATTAGACTCAAAATCATACAACTCTTAGAAGAAAACATAGAGAGTAAAATCTTGGACATTTCTCATAGCAATATTTTTTCTGATATGTCTCCTCAGGCAATGGAAACAAAAGAAAAAACAAATGGGACTATATCAAACTAAAAGGTTTTTGCACAGCAAAGGAAACCTCACATCTGTCAATAAATCAACAAACAACAAGTGTTAGAGAGGATGTAGAGAAAAGGGAACCCTTGTGCACTGTTGGTGGGAATGCAGACTGGTTCAGCCACTGTGGAAAGCATATGAGAGTTACCTCAAAAAATTAAAAATATAACTGCCTTATGAACCAGTGACTCCACTTATGGGAATATATTTGAAGAAACCCATAACACTAATTCGAAAGAATATATGCACCACTTTGTTCATTGCAGTGTTATGTACAATAGCCAAGATTTGGAAACAGCCAGAGTGTCCATCAGTAGATGAGTGGGGAAAAAAAGCTGTGGTATATTTACACAATGGAATACTATTCAACCATATAAAAGAAGGAAATACTACCTTTTGCAATAGCATGGATAAACTGGAGAGCATTATGCTAAGTGAAATAAGCCAATCAGAAAAAGACAATTACTATATGATTTCACTCATCTGTGGAACCTAATGAACAAAATAAACAAAATAGAAACAGACTCATATATAGAGAACAGGCTGACAGCTGACAGTTGTCAGAGGGGAGGGGCATTGGGTGGTGGGTGCAAAAGGTGAAAGGATTAAGCACAAAATGAAAAGCCCTCGCAGACACAATAGCATGGTGATTAGCACAGGGGAAGGGGGTCGCGGGAGGTAGAACAGGGTATAGAGGGGAATACGTGGTGATAGAAGGAGACTTGACTTGGGCGAGTGAACACACAATACAATATACATATGATGTATTGCAGAATTGTACACCTGAAACCTATATAATTTTATTAATCAATATAACCCCCATAAATTCAATTAAAAAATTGAGAGTGTGAGGACTTCCGGCAAGATGGCGGCACAGGTGAACGCGCCGTGCCTCCTTGCACAGCCAAACAAGGAAAAAAACAGAAATTTACCTAAACAAAAACAGCCAGATCTGAGAGAAAATTGAATTGAGAGGAAGTCCGACAACCAAGGAATTAAAGAAGATACCTTCATCCAGTCTGGTGAGCCGGGAGGACAAGGGCGGAGGGAGAGCGCTCGGGGACTCCGTGGCGAGCTGGTGAGCAGACGGGAGGACCGTGGTTGGAGGGGCGGTCCCCGCGGGGCTGCAGCACACCCAGACGGGAGTGCCTGACCAAAGCGCGGCCAGCGCCCGGCTCATCCGGGCCCAGCGGGGCTGCGACTGGTGGACCGGGCAGGTCCGCATTCATGTGCAGACAAACCCGGAGAGAAAGCAGGGCGCAACCCATCGACGCAGATTGAGAGCACCTGTGGGGGTGGAGTCCACGGTGGGAGGAACTCCCGGCCTCACAGGAGAGTTCACTGGGGAGACCCACGGGGGATTGGAGCTGTGTGGCCCGTCCACCGATCCCGGAGCGACCCCCGGAGCCAGCGCAGAGGGGCTTGAATTGTCTGTGGGAGGCGGTGTGGGTGCGGAGAGCAGAGCAGGCGCCATTGTGCTCTCAGGTCCCGCCCCCACAGGCTACGTCACAGCAAAATGACCCTGAGTTTCCCTGCCCAGGTGAACCCCAAGGCTCCACCCTCCTTACAGTAACAGGCACACCGAGGGAAAAAAATGGCCCAAGGAAAGGAACAGATCAAAGCTCCAGAACTAACTGACTGAGAGTTAGAAAACCCATCAGATGCAAAGTTTAAAACCCTAGTAATCAGGATGCTCACAGAATTCGATGAAAAATTATCAAAATTGCTTGAACAAATGAGGAGAGATCTGCAGGGAACCAACAGGGATAAGAAGGAAACTCGGACTCAAATCAACAGAGTGGACCAGCAGAAAGAAAAAAACATCCAACCAGAAAAGAATGAAGAAACAAAAATTCAAAAAATGGAGGAGGGGCTCAGAAACCTCCAGGACATCTGTAAATGGCCCAACATATGGATCATAGGGCTGCCAGAAGGAGAGGAGGAAGACCAAGGGATTGAAAACTTATTTGAACACATAATGATGGAGAATTTCCCGAAGCTGGTGAAGGAAATAGACTTTCAGGAAGTCCAGGAAGTTCAGAGAGTCCCAAAGAAGTTGGATCCAAAGAGGAACACACCAAGACACATCATAATTACATTACCCAAGATCAAAAATAAGGAAAGGATCCTAGAAGCAGCAAGAGAAAAGGAGACAGTTACCTACAAAGGAATTCCCATAAGACTGTCAGCTGATTTCTCAAAAGAGACCTTGCAGGCAAGAAGGGGCTGGACAGAAGTATTCCAGGTCATGAAAGACAAGGACCTACATCCAAGAATACTCTATCCAGCAAATATTTCATTTAGAATGGAAGGGCAGATAAAGTGCTTCTCAGATAAGGTCAAGTTCAAGAAGTTCATCACCACCCAGCCTTTACTGTATGAAATGTTGAAGGGAGTTATATAAGGTATGGAGGACTATCAACAGGGGAGTGGTAGGGAGAGAGGGTGGGAATGGGGCACAGAACAAGTAGCATAAATGGGAGGTAGACAACAGACAGGGGGAGGTTAAGAATAGTATAGGAAGTGCAGAAGCAGAAGGACTTATGTGTATGACTTACGGACAAAACTAAAGGGTGGGGAAAGGGGGGTAAGGGGGTGGGGGGCAAGAAGGGGGGAAGAGTGGGACAACTGTAACAGCATAATCAATAAAATATAGTTAAAAAAATTGAAAACAACCTCAATGATAGGGTAATGAAAAAATCATGGTAACTCAAAGGAATAATATACAGACATTTAAAATGATAAATATGAAGGTTATGTAACAATGTGGAAAATGTTTATGAAATAACATGAGGTTAAAATAGCAGATTCCAAAATTATATATGTATTGCAATCACAGCTATATAAAGTTATATACATATTGTGTGAAATGAGTTATGTTAGAATAGTGGAATTAAGAGATAACTGTCTTAAAATTTCCTTACTATTATAAAGCTGCTTCAACTAGAAAAAAAAAATTGAGAGTGTAAGATGACTGAGGGGCTGAGGTAGATTCTGGATCCTCTGGCTCGAGTCTCTTCACCTAGGAAACCTCCATTAACAAATATTCAAAGGCTAAATGTAATTTTTTACTTATTATTCCAAATCAGAACAATATTCATACAACTCTTCCTATAGTAGCTAACATTAGCATAATATGCTAAAGTGACTTCATGATGAAAAGATACATCACTAGTGCTATCTTCCAGTTACCATTTTTCTCCTTATGATTGGGACCACGCGGATGACCTACCTTATCTTATTTTTCCCTTTCAATTTAGTATAGTCAACAGTAAACTCTGTTCTTCCCTCCAGATCATGGCTTTGGCCTTCGAGTTCCTGATAATCATTAGCTGACTCCAACTTGCCCTCCTTGCTTGCTGAGGTGACAAAGGAACTAGAACCATTCAAGCCAACACCCTCGCTGGGTGGGACTGATTCTCTATGGACATAAATCTGCCAGATTGTCATCAACTAGATCATCCCCGTGCAAGGGCAGAGCAGTGTAAGCAAGCTGAATCATAGATTACTTCACAGCTTATAGCTAATAAAATAACAGACTCAAAGGTTAGTGCAATTATTTTCCTTAGCTCCAGATTACGTACTGAGACAATTGGTTAAAAAGTAAACATATATATATATATTCATAGAAAGAAACTCATATAGTCAATAATCAGGTAAGGGTATTTTCTAAGAAAGTAGGGATTAGGTTAATGTATGAATGATATTTTAAATAAAATATATTCTAAAAAATATATTGTACATTTAGAAAACCCATAATAATACTGGCTACTATGTACATATTTGTTATAGAAGTATGCTAGATAATATCAAATGGCCAACTATTTCTTTGTGATAATTCCTTAAAATAAAACTGAGACAATCTCAATTATCCAATTTCTTCACCTATACTTGGACTTCCATCTTCTTGTTTCCCTTATTTTTTTCGCCAGAGATGACTGTGGCCAGTTCAGATAGAAGAAAGAGTGTTTTGAACAGAGGTCATAATATATTAATCAATCTGGACAAGGAGTATTATAGGATAGACAACTTAGTGTTTTCTCCATGAGAAGACCAGAGAGACCAGAGGATATGAATTGAAAAGAGGAAATATAGCTGTCATGCTTACGTGCCTTTGATGTTGAAGAAGATGCTTTGCAAACAATGTATAAGACCATAAACTTTTCTTCTATAAAATACAATTACATTTAACTTGCTCTGTGCAGTCTTGTCCCTCAAGTTGTATGTGCTTCATCCCAATGAGTTTTAATTACAAGTCATCGTTTGAAATGTTGAGAACTGCTCCAATTACTGCTACTGAGTAAAATATTACCCCAAAACTTTGCTCATTGTTCTGTGGGTCAGGTTATTGGTTCATCTCTGTTAGGCAGTTTTAGCTTAGGGGAGTAGGACATATGGTTGTCACATATGGTTGTAGGACAAATCCCTTGGGGATGCAATATTCTGCAGGCTCAAAAGGTTGTGATGTTCATGAAGGCTCTCTCACCTGACTTGCAATTGGTCGTGACGGTTGGCTGGGATTCAGGTGGGGCTCTTAATCCAAGTGCCTACTACATGTGGCCTCTCCAGCATGGCAATCTCAGGGAAGTCAAGGTTCTTACATAGTCTCCAAAAGTGACTAGCGGTAATACTGTTTATGACTTAGCCTTAAAAGTCACACAGTGTGCCCTGGCTGGTGTGGTTCAGTGGCTTGAGTGTCATCCTGAAAACCAAAGCGTCACCAGTTTGATTCCCAGTCAGGGCACATGCCTGGGATGCGGGCCAGGTCCCCAATAGGGGGTACATGACAGGCCACCAACATTGATGTTTCTCTCCCTCTCTTTCTCCCTCCCTTCCCCTCTCTCCAAAAATAAATAAATAAAATATTTAAAAAAAAGAGTCACACAGTGTTACTTTGCCATAATCCATTGGTTAGCAGGAAGTCATAGATTCAAGGGGAGGAAAATTAGAATTCATCTATTGATGGGAGAATGGCGAGGTTCTGGAAGAACACGTGGCACTGGAGATATTATTGTAGGCACCTTCCACAGATGCTTAAGGGATTAACTGAAGTAGAATGGATTCAAATGGAGATAGATAGACAGACAGATAAATAGAAAAAAAAAAAGTAAGGAAAGATTTAGTTAATTAGATGCTTGACAGCAATTGAAGATCATCCTGTAGTGATTCCTCTGGGTTGAACCTCCAATCAACATAGTTCCCCTTCTAACATCCATTCAACAGGAAGAGTTGGAATAAGCAAGCAGGTAGAGATTGTTCTAGTCAAAGGTCAGTTAAATCTATAAGCATCCCAGGACAAGTTTAGGAACAGGAGGGATGGACAGCACAGAGGGAAGGCATGAGGAAGATGGAGAGAAAAGGAAAGGTAACAGAAAAAGGAGAGGAGGGAGGGGAGGTCTGGGGAAAGGAGGAGAGATAATGCCCCCAAAAGCAGTGTCTGGCCACCCTGAGGTGTCCTTCAGCCCTGTCTGCATTGTCAGACCAACCCCTGGACAGGAAAACGTAACTGAGCAGGTACTCATGTCTCTTTCTTTAGTGACCCATAAGCACACTGTTTGTAAGTATAATCATGTGGCATCTCTGCTATCAGTTCCGTTTTTTCATTAGTGTGTAATTGAGCCTGGATTTTTTTTCTCCCCATCACCTAGGTTTGTCTGCTAAGACTCATGTCAAAATGAAGAGCTATAAATACAGAAAAGGATCAATTCATTTCTTTTTATTCACTGACTCTGGTGCCCTAATCTCGATCTCTTTCCACTTTAGAAGTCACGAAGCCTCACGGATATGTTGGCTTTCTAAAAATACCTTTAGAAGTTAACTTATTGTTCTGTTTTTTAAAAAAATATGAAATAACAGAATTATTTCTACCTTAGAAGTTTGAAAAAAATGTACCAGTATCATTCTCTTGGCCTGGGCTTTTTTGGAGAATACTTTTTTTTCTAGATTTCTTATTTTCTGATATACCCATTTATTCAAGAAAAATTTTTAGACATAGGCCAACTATTTCTATAAAATGTTAACATTACCCTAAGTATTTATGATGAGATTAAGATAATTAGTGGTTTTTTAATACCAAGACTCATCTCTTCTTGGATTTTCTAATACTCCTCACAGTAACATTTTAAAAGATACACTTTTGTTTGGCATTTTTTTAATGTGAAGGAAACGCTCAAGCTTATTTTTAACTAACTGGTTCAATGCAAAAATAGACTTTGCCCTTGGATTGTCCTTGTTTGTAGTGTGGATATTGGGAAAATAAGGCAGGCCAAGCTCTGATGAGTCCACGGATCATGGCTCTGGCAGCCCTGGCCCTGGAACATAGAGTCCCCCTTGATAGGACCGTTGAGCAAACCAACTTTGTTGTAAATATTTAGATAGCAATGGGCTTTAGAGCAGCCACATCTGAAGACCCACGAGACTGAGTGTTATACAAGGTGCGAGTTCTTGTTTTTGGCTTTGATTAATGTCTAAAATAGAGAAATCCAATTGATCCCCATCGTGTTAATGTTAATTAATTGCTTGTGGTGTCTGCTCATCAAGTGTGAGTGTGGAAATCTGTTAGTTCACTTACCACAGGGGCTGGGTTTAGCAGATGGGAAAAATATTATTTTGGCATGTTTTTAATGGGAGCACAATTTATTTTTATCTCGCTCTTTTTGGCGTGCATGAAAGGAGACTGCCACCTGTGCTTTGTGGATGAGTATCAGTGATTTGGACAGATTAATTTATGGTCTGGTAGAGAACCACAAAAGATTGCTGGGACAGAACTCACCTCGTGGTCCAGCATTGACATGAACTACAATTTTGCTTCATTTTCTAAGGCCTGAAATACTGCTTTTGGGTAGTTTCATGCCAAGTGGAATATCAGCTGTGGTTTTTATTAATCGTGGGAAGTAGAAATAAAGAGATGGATGTATTTCCATACATCTATCTATCTGTCTATCTAGCTAGCTTTCTGTATGCCGTATAAATCTGACTCACTTCTGTTATGACATTTATAACGCTTTTTCAAGGGCTGGGAGCACAGGAGACATCCTGAGTGATGTAAAAGCACATTCGTATTTTAAACAATGACTTTGACTGTACAACATCACTTAACAAATTGGGAAGCAAACCGATATTAACATTATAATGTATATGCTCCTTGCTGTTGGCAAGTTGGCATAGAATACCAATGATAAAAATGGTACGGTGCTAGATTTCTTCCTGAATTATTCCACACACATGATACTTTGCAGGGAGCAGGAGCAGGTTCAGCTTAAATGTAAATTACCAAGGCTTTTTGTTTGCTCTTTCAAAGAGCTGTTTGTTGTATTACCCAGTGCTTTTCTGGTCCCTCGCAGTTGAAATAATCAAGATCATTTGCTGGGCCTGGTTTGCTCATTTTGCCTAGTTACTGTGCTGCTATGGCCCGTTATGCCTACAGGGGAGCATCATTATTTAATCTGAACATCTGGAATCCATCATGAGTAGTGAAAGACAAGATATATCCTCAGTTTTAAGCCAACTCCATGATAAAACTGATGGATGAAACCAATGTGTATAGGTGAGGAAGATTAATACTTGAAAAATGCGTCTTGTAATTGGGACACCACAAAGGGACTTTTGTTTTATTTCATTTTTACCTTATTCTACTTTACTGTGTTTTATTTTATTTATAGCATAGCAATCAGAACCTGATTGAGGGCAAACACATCTTATTTCGGCCAGAGTCAAAGTATTTGAAATGAAAAAAGAACCTACATTTCTCAACCCTCTCTAGTCAAAGACTTCTCTTTGCTGTAACTCCTCGATTAAGCCCAGCAGGCATACTTTCCCAAGGAGTCCCTGGTGCTCCTCAGGGGTAACAGACACATCTCTCTTTCACACACTTATTCTCTCCTCTCTGCAAGGAAATGAAGTTTTGTTGGTGTCCAAGGTTCACTTTGGTTCACTTTAATCAGAAATGTGTATGAAATCCAAAGCACACAAATGTCTTTTTTAACACACAAGTCACCCCCACGTTTATATATTTTCTCTGATCCCTAACTTTTTCCTTTTTTTAATTTTAAGAACATCTGTCCCCACTGCTGCTTCACTCTCACCAGGAAATCCAATTACAAAGATAGAAAAAAAAAGTATAGCAGGTGAATCAAAATTCAGCAGCAGCTCCATCTCTTAATACTGGGTTCTCCAATGACTCCCAGATGTATGGCTGGATCTCTCTACCACTGAACAGCTAGCTCCCCTGGTACAGAGAAAGGGCGGTTGATGAATCCAAGGAGTAGAAGAGATAACAGAATGAATGATTTGGTAGGAAATACATTAGGAATATACAAATGCCAAGACATTACTAGTTATGTATTGATGGGCAGACAGGAAAAACCAATGTTGAAATTTTAAAAAAATCCTTTTGGAGAGTTTAAACTTTGCTTCTATTCTTTCCTCTTAATCTGTTACCAGATATGCACTTAAAATTGGAATGTGGGCCAAGTGGGGAATGAAATAGTTGAGAACTATTCAACAATGAGGGGAATGAGAGAAATCTCTCTAGAAGCACCTATTGGAATTTAAGCTAGTTGAACCTGAATAGCTACAGGTAATTTAACATGACCCCTAAGCCATTAGGAGAATTTTTATTATGAGGACTTGACTCCGTATTAAGGATGTCAGCCCTCTTTGAAATTGATGACCATAGAAGTTACTTTGTGAGATATAAGAATGGCTATTCTTCATGTTCACAGAGATTAATTAGGGTGGATGAGGATGAGGTGAGGAAAATGAAGGCACAGGCCCTCCTTCCCCCACTTCTCAAAGTCACAGCCAGTCTGTGGAAGCCACGCTCTCCTTGCTTCCCCATTTCCCTTAGGGACAAATGAAAATCAGGAAAAGTGTTACAATAATTGCAGAAACATTATATCAAATATTGAGAGAGATATACACCTTTTTTTTTCTCTCTCTCTTAACTCATTTACGCAATGCCAACGTTGTCCATTTCACTCTAAACACTTGGGAACGTATGATTTTTTTAGTCCTGTCTCACTGATTTCCGAAGTTTGTCTAAATTTTTCCAGAGGAGCGTCTCCATTGTCAGTATGTGACAATCCTAGCACCGTCCCTTTCGCTTTTTCCTACCACATACTACTTGTTAAACACCAAGCAATTTCTGGATCAAATTCATTTATCCAGAGATGCTAACTGGCTCTGACTTTAATTTACAGGTGCAGTAACTTTGTTAGCTGCTCTTCTAAGGAACTCTAGCCATGGGCTCTGCTTCATTGGATGGGTCTGATTGCCAACATCTTGACTAAACTCTTGATTTTAAATTTTAAATTGGCATATTGGATTGCCAAGTAAGTATCCCATTTGATTTGCTGTATAATGCATGCGGCTGTTTATCTAGATTTGACAAATACAGTTAGACACTGGAAACTGGAAGATGAAAGTTCAGAATGTGATGGGTAAGTCAGGAAGTCACAGACCATAAATCAAGGAAGAGAAGTGGATAGCACATGTCAGGCCACCAGGAATTTCCAAGTATAAATCAGCGCTCTAGGAATGTAAAACGTTCAGTTTTTGCTTTTTGAGTTGTTTTTTCTTTTCTTAATCTAAGTATGTTTTTTACGTACTGCCTTCTCTGGTAACTTCATTAGGCCCTTGTAATTATAGTTTGCTTCAACTGCAGGCTGCATCAGTATTCATTATTATCTATTTGGTGCATTGTAGCAGCACAAATATAACCAAATTACTAGGGTCAAACCATAATGGGAGCTGTTGTGATGGTAATTAGAAGAGAAATGTAGGGTTTT
>PVJI01010534.1:0-59889 GCA_004026765.1 Micronycteris hirsuta
AAAAAAAAATTCAAGTTCACATAATTTTGGTAAATCTTTGGCAAACAAGGCTAATAATTTTGATTAAAATTAGGTATGTAAAAAAAAAGATATGTCTTCTCTCAGTTAACAGCAGCATTAAGTATAACACAACTGTGCAATTTTACCCTACTTATATAAGTGCATTGATATAATAAACTCTCATTACTTCTACTTAATGCCTATCATTACTTCTATTAAAATTGTAAATTTGTATTTAAGCAAATTGAGTTATTTTCCTGGTTAACTTATTGCAATAGTAATCATGTTTTGTAATATGTAAGTTTCAAAAACAAATTTAAAAAATAGTTTCTAAGATATTTGGTAATTTAAAACCTTGGACCGTAAGCCAAGTTGAGCTCATTAATGAATATTCATTGGATACCTACATCATTCCTAAGTGAGACAGAATACTGAAACATTGATTACTAGGCATAATTTTAATTTTGATTTTTTGCCTCTCATTTTATATGTGACAGAGAGTCTGTACCATGTATTTGGGTCTCTCAAATATGTTAACTCTTGCATTTTGAGAAGTTACACTGTAAGAGCGATGGTAGATTGTGAGAGCTCTGTTTATCACCCCAGCTACTGCTACAAAATGCTGGTGTGTGGCTGACGGTTCACATGACCTACCTCCTAGTTTTCTCTGTGAAGCAGAAGCTACTGTGGTAGAAACTTGTAGTCAATATACATAAATGATACTCAACTAGGAGCAATAGTGAGAAGGAGGAACAACTTTGTGTGCAAAATATACAGGATGTGTATTTGTTATATAAAAAAAGAAAATAATTTTGTCTTAAAGTTGCATAACTGGTTGTTCTAGATTGAGAAGTGGAAAGTGTAGGATAAACTGAATGGACATGGGAAGTTGTAAAAGGTTCCCAGAAAGGGAATTTTAGTTTTGGGGATCGAAGCTGATTAAGGTTTGATGGATTTGTTTACAAGATTTTCAAAAACAGTTTTAGTATCAAGTATACTAATGCAAAACTAGATTTTGATATTCTGTCAAAATGACAATATTTTCTTAGATTATTGGTTTGCCTTTTTGTGTCTCAGATGCCTTTCTTTTTTTATCTTCGATATTATTTGGTAATAGTTTTAGGTGTAGGTCTGCCCTTAAGAATAAATTATAAGTAATTCTTCTTTACCTTCTGTTTAGTTTTCTTAGATAATAAAGATTTTATGGCATAAGAATAATCTCCCATGGTTCATGTTGACTTTATTATATCCTTGATTATTTAAGAAAACAAAACTCTTCATGTTAACGTCCTCTAAAATCATGTTAACTTTTATGTTTATTTTAAAATATTTTGTTGCCACTTTAAAGTGAGTTGCAAAGTACTGCCTTTCAGGCACCCTTGCTCCAATTTCTAAGTGTCCAAATCTGTGACACTTTTGATTTTTTATGTCCCTAAATTGAGTGTTATCTTTTCACCTGAAACTGTCTGAGATTTCCAAGAGGTGCACGTGAACCATCACAAAGATTTTGTTCTTTTACATGGTGAAATGAGTGGCGTTAGAAACAGTTATTTTGGGGGCGGGGGCAAGGAATATGTTACCATTGATGAGTTGCACAGGAAGAAGCGCTGTCAAATTGGAAGAGATGTTTAACCTTCCCTCAGTTATATTTGTAGGGTAAGTGTTACAAAGCAAACATTTCAGAAATTGTGTGCTGGATGGGGAGGCCCTAGATGTTAGTGCCCTTCATGTTCCATGAGATGTTTCCGTTAGAGTCCTGGTACTGCCTTGCCTGTATCAGGCAATAGTGCAGGGTTATTAATTTTCATATCATCATTTTGGTTATTTAAAAAATTATTTTACATCATAATTTTTTTTACAACATTGGTTAAGTAATCCCTAATCTTTTTGTGTTCCTTGAATGCCTAACACAATGGACCACCTTGTCCTTGCATATTCCAAAATAAGGTCCACCTCTCTCTTGTGTCATGAGAATCAGAAGACTTGAAGATAATTCCCTTGTTCACCTACCTTCATAAAACCATAAAACTCCAGGTCCTCTTCCTTTCCTTTGAGACAGTCTTCTTACGGATGATCTCCCTATTTCAATACCTTGGATAAATATGGATTCTTAATTGCCCAGTTTGCTTTTCACAATTATAGAACTTGATGTGTGTGTGAGTGTGTGTGTGGTGTAAATCAAGAAAAGGATTTGATTTCCACCTTTTCCTTAATTAAAGAGAAATAAAAGAACAGTTGTGAGATAAAGAGAGAATATTAAATATCAGCATTAAGAAGAAATCAGAGTGAAAGCGACTGCAAACAGTAAGCCCGCTGGGAATTCTCTGGAATCTTAGAGAGGGCTTCACAGCAGCGCCTCTCAAACCTGAAGGCACGCTCGTTAACATGCAGATTTGGATTCAATAGTGGTGTATTTTTCTCCCCCCTACACGCCCCCCCCCCCATAATGCTGATGCTATTGTCTGCAGTGTGCACTTTGAATAGCAAAGCTCTGTGGGACGTGGAATGGGGCTTTGAGCTAATCTTTTCTAGAGCTCACCAATGACCCCAGCTGACATTGGGTTATATAACCCATGTAATCATGCCAGGTTGTGTTTGGTCACTCTGAACATTTTCAGAGAAGCTTAGATCTATAGCATATAGACCACTCTCCCTCTAGTCTTCAGAGAAAGAATAGCTGACTTGCAGCTTTGTTCCCAGGAGGTAAAATTAATAAGCACAAGAAAAGGTTGTGACTCCTTTCAAGGCTATAACACAATAGGTAAAATCAGTCAATAAGAGGACTGAGGTTTCCTAGCAATCAGCTTGATGCAATTTTTCACATAAATTTGTATCTTGTAAACTATGATAGAAGTAGTTTTAACAGCCTTAGCCTTTACAAAGTTACCTTTAATAGCAAGGGGACTAACTGTCTGCCATTTTTTATCAAAGACCCTTGTTGACCTTAATTTTCCTGTTACCTTGAGAACAAGGTGAGAACCTTGTTCTCATGATATGGCACTATGAGCAATATTAGTATTTAAACATTTCTGTGCACATGCAAAATTAGTTTGTCTCTAAATGTATGGTATCATCTTGACTTCTTATATATGTGTGGCTATCTAAATGCAGATTTTTTTTTCAGGTAGACCCTGTCCCATTCAATTACACAGCCAGGCAGCAGATACTGTACTCATTTCCAGGATAAATTCCTATTAGAGAGCATGAGATTGAATTTACAGTACAGCTTGAGCATTCCTAGTATGGATGATACTTTTGAATTTGCAGTATACTGTTTCACATGAGACCCCTGAATTACAAATGCATTACAATAAGGCTGCTTTCTCTTGTGTCCCCACTCTATTTGGGAACTGGGAAATTCATACCAAACTGTACAAGGTATTTACCTTGATGCAAAACAGTGCCTGAGGTTTAGATTCCAAAGAGTTCAGAAAGAGTTACATGCATGAATCTAGTTAACACAAATGAGAGTCTGGGCACATAAATCCTGCATCAAAATTTTGGAATCATTGCCCCACTGAATTCACCCATACACCATGACCTTCAAGTCTAATAGAAAGTAATGACTACTATCGTTACACTTTTCACCAGGTGGGGGTTATAATTGCAGTGTGCTACAAGGAAAGGGAATGTACTAGACCTGCTGAAATAATTTTAATGGCCAAATGAGATGGAGAAGGTGAGTATATTTAATTATGCAGTGAGCAGCCACATCAGTAACCTTCACATATAGGGATGAGAGGAAGTGTGTGTGTGTGTGTGTGTATGTGCTCACATGTATGTGACACACACAGGTGCATGAAGGTCAGTTCAACTGTATCTGGTATAATAGGGATAATGGGAGGTAAAATTTAAAACTTATCTCTGATCCTCAGAAAAAAAGGATCAGAAAAATTCCATTTATACATTTCTATTTACACATTTATAAGAAGGAGTGCTTTGTTTAATTAAAAAAAACAAACATTTATTTAGACTTCTGTGTGTATACAGAATGTAAAGAATGCAAGTTCACCGCCTTGTTCTCAGTGTAGAAGTCACATCATACAAGCTTAGCAGCTATACAATAGTATTATTTAAAGTAAATTCTCAATAGATTGTCTATATTGCAGATTAGCCAAAAATAAAAGAACAGAGGAAAAAGATAGCTATGGGGAATTTTGCTTCCTTGTGATGATTTGGCAGTCGTGTAGATTGATAATCACAGCAGATCAATGATTATGGCCTTGTTATAGATCTCCATCAGTTCTACTTTTTTTTCATCTCTCATTTCACAATTTTTTTGTTCCCCAAACAAAATATTTTGTACTCTGCCAATTTCTAAATTTCTAGGCTCACTACAAATATTCCAGAAATATCAGTCCTATAGAGTTTGATGTATCCATCATTGAATTTTTATGGTATGTAAGTTAATCTAGATTCCTGAAATTCGGTCAGCAAGTACGGCCCTCTATGGTTACTCCAGATTTTTACAGACTCCCAAGTTCCATACGCACCCTCAGCTTCCTGTCTTTTAGGAGATGCCCACCTAATTCACAGAAGAAATGGTGGCCAGTTGGGTGCACTGCCTCCACTTCCTGCAGCCACACTCTTACCTCTTTCTCTGTGAGTTTGCTAAAGAGATGGTTTCCTGTTCAAAGCTAATACTTCAACTTTGATCTCTCTTGCATTTGTAGTAAGACAATCACACCATCCTCAAATAATAACAATTTTATCTTCCTTTTCAATATTTATGTCTCATATTTTTCCTCTCTTGTTTTGCAGTAGCAGTAATCCCCAAGATAATGTTAAATAACGGCGTTTCCAAATTTAATGCAGACTCTTTTAATATTTCACCATTAAATATGATGTTTTCTTTAAGTTAATTTTCTTTTACCTTATTTATGCTTATTTGATTTTTCTGTTATCTGGCTTCTCTAATTGAATTCTGCTTTGTGCATTTATTTTTTTTATCGTCCTTACTTTTTATTAAATTTATTTTAGTCCACCTATTTTCTTCTGGGTGTTGAGCTACAGCTCGTAGATTTTGATATGTAGTGCTTTCGCTGTCATTCATTTAGAAAAATTTATAGTTTGATTTAAAGTGAGGTTTATAATTTCTTGGTAGATAGATATTTGTGTGTATGTGAGGAGGGAACATTATAATTTTATCAGAATATTTAGCCCTGGCTGTTGTGGGTCAGTGGATTGAGCACTGACCTGAGAACCAAAGGGTCTCTGGTTCGATTCCCAGTCGGTGCACATGTCTGGGTTGTGGCCAGGTCCCCTCTGGGGGGTGCACGAGAGGCAACTACACATTGATGTTTCTTGCCCTCTCTTTCTTCCTCCCTTCCCCTCTCTCTAAAAATAAATAAATAAAATCTTATTCCCCCCGGAATATCTGGCCTTTGTAGGGGGTCAGAATGAAGCATCCCAAGATGTAACTCTGTGGTATATGGGTTGTTTTGAGCTAAAGGCAACTAACACCCTACAGTCTCGAGGGAAAATTCTGCTGCCCAAAACTACCTAGAATTTGAATTAGGGGTCTTGCCCATCCATAAAATGATTTATCACCAAAAATAATTTTTATGACCTATCTGTAAGGCGGGGTAAACTTCTAGTTACTAGACATTTGCTCTTCTTACAGTCAGTCCTGTACTGGTCCTTTGAAGGCCCAAGGCTCTTTACCTCATCCTTTGCTTCGAATGCTGTATATACCTAATTTTAACTTTCTATCCTTGAACCTCTTATGTATACAGGATTGCTGAATTTCTCATGTATGCAGAATTTCCATACACATGTATGTAATTAAAATTGATTATTTTTTGTTGTTAATCTGTCTGATGTCTATTTGATTATTAGAGCCAAAAAAGCTTGAGGGTGGAATAAAGTTTCTTCTTCCCACACTCTTTCATAATTTTTATGCTTCAGAGTTAAAATTTTTGCTTGTACCTACAGGGAACCAGATTTTGCCACTTCAAAATATGTTTCTTTGGTATGAGAATGGTTTATTTTTAAGAAACAAATAACTCAGGAAGAACCTTTGACCTCCCCGCAAATTGCCTAAAGGAATTTAAGGTACGAGACTTGTCTGGAGAGAACCACCATAGGTAACCACAGGATAATATGAACGAGCTGTGACAGACAGGGAGAAAACCTAGCAAGGCCCATTGGACCAGAGACAATGTGACCCTTGTTTCGAGAGGACCCAGCAAATATTCGTTTACTAAACATTAACTCTGCCATCTCCTTGTGAATTGCTTTACTTCCCTTTAAAGTCCCAGAACCTTACCTTCTCGTTGGTCCAGAATGATATAGATCCCATTTTGTCTATTTTTTTATGCTTATGTGAATTCTCCATGCATATGTATTCAATTTGATTTCCTCCTGTTAATCTTTGTTGATGTAAGAACTGTCCAAACCTGTAGAGAGTTTTTATGAGTTTATTTGAACCAGACTGACAATATATGCCAGGGAGTAAGATGCCAAATGTGCCCCAGAATAACAGGTTGGTAGCTTCTTTTATGCATTTGATATTAAGGAGAGAACTAAGAAAGATTACAGGAAGGTGGGAGTTGGATTACAGGATATGAGGACATGGTCAACAAGATTATGCGCTTCCTTGAGGGTGGTTAGGGCTTATTTCAAAACGGTGTTAACCTACATGAACAAAAACAGTGGGCAGGATTTGCTTAAGGCAAAGCTGAATCTTTTACTAAAGAAGTTATAAGACTGGGACGTGGCTACCCGCCATGTTCTGACCAGTTAGAAATTTATGATCATCTCACCCTATGAGGTGACTTTCCACAAAACACTTAAAAAAAAATCCACATCTGTCTTATGTTACTTTAATTATTTGATTAGCTATAATAACCAAGAGGGGAAAGGGAGAACTTCCCCTACCCCACATACATAAATGTATAAGCAATTATTGTTTGTGTTTTTTGAATTTTTTAAAAAAATTACTTTATTGTTCTTCAATTACAGTTGTCTGCATTTTCTCTCCTCCCCTTCCCCCATCCCATCCAAACCCTCCTCCCTCCCTTATTTCCACCCTCCCCCTTGGTTCTGTCCATGTGTCCTCCATAGTGATTCCTGAAAACCCTTCTCCCCACAATCCCCTCCCCGTCCCCTCTGGCTATTGTTAGATTGTTCTTAATTTCAATGTCTCTGGTTATATTTTGTTTGCTTTTTTCTTTTGTTGATTATGTTCCAGTTAAAGGTGAGGTCATATGGTATTTGTCCCTTACTGCCTGGCTTATTTTAAAAGCTTATTATAGTTTAAGACCTATTATTTAACTGGGTCCTTCCACTGAGTTCATAATTATGCCCAAGTGTCTATGTTCTTAAAACTCATCCAGGACTTTGGAATCCTCTTCTAGATATGCAGTCTCTCAACTTTTAAGTTTCCAAGCTCTCGAAAGAGTGAACACTTACTGGGTTTGCTTACATATTTTCCATTCACTCCCCAGTTACTGGCAATTTCATGATTACCACATACAATGGACCCTTCTCAGTCCTTCTGTCCACCTTGGTCTCAATTTGTAACCCCATTTTAGAAAGAAAAGCTTTTAAATAGCTTTTCCACTTTAAGAATATATCTCCTCTCTTATAAGTCTCATTTTAGAGAGAAATTATTTTCTTTTATTATTTATTTACCTGCTTGCTTATTTATTTATTAGAGAGGAGAAGGGAGGGAGAAAGAGAAGGAGAGAAACATCAATGTGTGGTTGCCTCTCTCTTGCCCTCTTCTGGGAACCTGGCCGGCAACCCAGGCATGTGCCCTGACTGGGAATCGAACCAGTGACCTTTTGATTTTCAGGCCGGCATTCAACCACTGAGCCATGCCAGCCAGGGCATATTATTAATTTTCATAAGCCTTAAAACAATACTGAAGTGACAGGAAATAGAGAAACAATAGCTGATATATTTCTGGAGAAATAAAGGTGTCAAATATTGAATTTTATCTATTGTCCTAGATATAACCAAGTTACTATAAAATCCTTGCTGCCTAATTTCCTATCTTCCATGAAATGAAGTGAGTAGCTCTCGGGCTCCCACTGCCGCACATCTCGTTGCTCTGTGAGCCTCTGCTATGTTTGTCGGGAGCAGGGGGTGAAGGCAGAGTCAGAGGTTCGACTCAATCTGACAGGCCCTCAGCCATGCTTCGTCCTTTTTTGTTTCCACAGCTTTCTTGATAGTTTAATGTACACTTGTAGTGGAGGAAATATAATCTTCCTTTTACCCTCCTAAGTTCTTATAGCTGGTCTAATATTCAAGTTGACATGAGACGGAGTAATAAGAGAAAAATAACCAAGCTTGTTACATATGTATATATGGGCATTTAAAAAAATAGGGTAGTTGAGGCTTATGATCTTGAGCTAAAAAGAAAGGGGGCAGTGGGACTTCAAAAGGCAGGGAGGCAATTCGTATGGGATGCAAAAAGCAAATGTTTGTTAAATGTTTGCTGGGCCATCTTCAGCAGCGGGACACACAGAAGACTTTGATCTGAGGATCCTTGCTTAGGTTCCTCTCTCTCTCACACAACAGTTACAGTAAGTAAACTATAGGTATCTACGATAGCTCCTTTCCTGGAGTTATTAACAAAGGAAGGGAGCAAATGGACTCAGACACTAAGCTTGATTAAGTAGGAAGTAGCAGCTTTGCAGCTGCCCCTACGGAGGAAGGGAGAAGATGGCGCAAGAAGTCCTTTCATTAGATGCTTGGGTGGTGGAAGCCAAAACAGCAACCATGAATGGGAGGACTCAAACCTGGGAAAAGCTGGGGAGAAGATTGGGTGGGGTAAGGACGCAAGCCTGGGAAAATCCAGGAAAGATATTGGATAGTTAGAAAGAAATCTTGCTCTCTCCCAGGCCCAAGAAAACACGGAAAATTAACAAAGGCCCTGGTCTCTTTTTGGGCTCAAGTGCAGCACTGGTCATAAGCCAGATGGGAAAAGAGACTAAGTTAGACTATTGGAGCCTCAGATACCAGGTAATGGCATGGCAGCTCTGGGCCCTGGCTCTCCTCCTGGGCTTCCTGGGGATGAGTGCAGACCTGCGGCCCCAGTGGCTGGGCTTCTCCTGCACCTAAACCACCTGGTGGTGGGCAAGGCAGTGCAGCAGCCTCTTCAGGGGCAGCTATGTCCATGTGTCCTCCTTGTAGCAATCTTCCCCTTCCTCCTCTTGGGCTCTACTTTACCTTCTTTTCCTCTAAACTTTAAAGGTCCCCACGAGACTTGCAACAAGGGAAACAGTGGGCTTTAAAGACTCTCCTTTTACCTCTGTAACTTTTCTTCTTGCATCTAGACCACCCAGTCTAGGCTCACTCCTGTTGCTGTGATTTTGCCTCTTCTATCTTAAGCCTTTGCTTTGTTTCACTACCCCAGGCTATAATAACGTACTATCAGTCTTGCCACCATTGCTTCAATTCCTCTTTTGTGACTGTCCCTGAAATTCCTTCCTTGCAACACCACAAGAACCTATTTCCACACCATTCCAGGGCACATACACCTTAGTCCCAATCTTTCTCCAGAAACACTAGCACTGTTAGGGATGGATGTAGTGCACAGAGAGAAGTCAGAAATAGGTGTGGAAGACACTGTAGGCCTCCAGCCTCCAGGGCCGATTGATGTCTTGGGATGAGGCATAAGAAGAACAGCAGGACAGTGAAGGGAGTTCAGAAGTGTGGGCACAAATTTAGAAATCAAACTCATAGCTGAAACAGCTGAAGAAAGCAGGCTGAAGAGCAGGTAGCAATAATAAAGAAATCCTTGATTCTTCAGCAAATTTCTCATCTATCCATAAGCTTTTGAGGAGCCTCCTGCTGAGCAGAGAGAGGAGAGTTACACCCCCAGTCCTTGTTCTGGTGTGCAGAGTGTAGAAGGACGGCTGGGAGAGAACAGACCCTGAAGGCAGAGCTAGGATTTCACAGTGTTTTCTGAGTTTACCTTGAGAGAAGCTTGTCTCCTTTCTCTCTCCTTTCTCATGATCCTTGAAGTAGCAGAGGTCAGTTTAAAATAAATTTCTTTCCCCTTAATTGTAGACATGTTGATGGAACTTTTGAAGATGTTAATTTTAAGTATTTCACATCTCCAAATAGCATAAACAACACATGAATTGGATTACCATATGGAAAATGACAAGGTTTTCCTCCGTGGTACATTGAAGTCAACAAGATGAAGAAAAATTCATTGTTCCGTATTACTGCTATTTTACACGTCAACAAAAATGGATGTAAGCAAAGTTGGGGTCAAGCTGGGCTTCTATTCTTCAGTCTTTCCCTTTCTCAAGGTGGAATTGAAAAGTATCTGCTGACATTTGGAAAAAATGAGATTCTTTGTTATAACTCATATAAGCATAATGTTACTTCTTTTTTAATTTAAAAAAATTTTAAAATTTGTATTGAATTTATTGGGGTGACACTGGTTAACAAATTTATATAGGTTTCAGGTGTACAATTGTATCATATGTCATCAGGATGTTGTACTGTGTGGTCACCATCCCGAGTCAAGTTCCCTTCCATTTATTCCCTCTTTACCTTCTACCTCTCCCCATCCCTCTGGTAATCACCGTACTGTTGTCTGTGTCTATGAGTTTTTTTCTTTGTTTAATCCCTTCACCTTTTCTACACAGCCCCTCAACCCCCCTCCTCTCTGATAGCTTCTGTTCTCTGTGTCTATGAGTCTGTTTCTATTTTGTTTATCACCACTGTATTTTGTTCGTTAGATTACACATGTAAGTGAAATCATATGGTACTTGTCTTTCTCTGACTGGCTTCTTTTTTTTTTTCTCCCAGAAAGTGAGAAAAAAGAAATTTACCAGGTTAGAATGAGATTTAACAGACTCTTTGATAATTAATGGCGACTATTTAGATCATAGTTCCTTGCTTCTTTTCTTTCTGGGTAAATAATCATCAACCTTGAAGCTGAAGCGTGTTCAAAGGGGAAGCCAAATTTGTGGTCTGGGAATTGGAGGCCACAGAGAAGAATGCTGTTGAAATAATGTGTGAACAAGTGTGTTTTCATTATAATCTTTAGTGATACATGTAATTACTTTGTAGGTTCCTCCTGCCCTTTCCCCATTTTCTTGTCCCAAGTTTTTCCAACTTAAGGTGTTTTTGAGTGGCCATTTTACTTTTGAGCTCTGCTTAATTATAATTGGGCAATGTGGCAGTCAGATGAATGTGGATGTGGGAATAGACACATTTTTATTTTAGCTTTGTGATGTCGCTATTCGCCATATTGCACACCACCCTCTCAAGAACTGATTCTTATTCTGATTTTTTTTTCAGGATATTCAACAGCAAAACAAGCATTAATTGATTATGTGCTGTGTGCCTGGCATGCATATTAGAGTTAAAATGGTATGAAAGGCAGTCCTTGTCTCTGTTATCAGAACTCGGTGGTCAGTCTTCCACGACAGAACTATTGCAGGTGGAAACGGCTTCTTGTGGTGTCGAAGGAAAGCATTCCAGGAGACCCACAAGGGAGGATGAGATGTGGTGAGACTATTCATGTGGAAATAGAAGGCTGCCTTTGGTCCCGTCTCCATCCATCCCATCATGGAGAACCACGTCTTCAGCAAGCCAAAAATAAAGGGCAGTGTCTGAGTTTCTGTTTCATTGTTCTGGCATTAGCAGCCTCTGTCCCCATTCACGTGGCTTAGCGCTGTTTCTGGCTGTGCTGTTCTTCCTAGGCTCCTGCCTGGGGCCTGTGTTTGGAGTCCACACAGCTTCCAGGTGTGGGGGCATTTGGCTGCTAGGCCCTCATGGTTACTGTGGAGAGAACATGTGAATGCACAGAGCAAATGAGTGTTCCCAAGGGAGAGGGAGAGAGAGAAAGAGAGAGCTTTTTCTGTTAAGCTGGGTTATATTATCTTGGGTTTTGGATAAACCAGGCATTTTTACAAATTAACTATCCAACTTCCCAAGCTTTCGTTGGCTTCTGATGTGCCTGCCTTCCAAACAACTGATCCTGTTCCCAGGTTAGACAGACAGGCCTCTAAGTCAAGCTCTTCCTGCACTATTTTGACTTCTACTGCACATGTGCTTACCCCTCCCCTACAATCTGGCACTGGACAGGGGAGGGCGGAGCGTTATTGCCTGGTGGGGCAGTGCTGTGATCCTCTGGAGTGCACGGAGCCGAACCTGCCTAGTGAGGTAAACAGGCTCCCGAGCCCCAGCCCATCAGGCTCAACAATGTTTGATTTACTTTTACTTCCTTCCTTTATTGACAACCAGGTAACTTGCCTCTGGTAACAGAACCATCTGTGTTATTTTGTCCTAAATGGCTGCCGCTTACTCTATGTGGCTAATGAATACTTGAAATGTTGCTAGTCTGAACTGAGATGTGCTATCAGTGTAAATTAAGCCATGGATTTTGAAAAATTAATATAAAAATGTAAAATATTTATTAATAATATGTATATTGATTATCTGTTCAAATAATATTTTGGATATAGTGGGCTAAATATCCTAGCAAAGTTAATTTCACCTATTCCTTTTTGCTTTTTTTAAATGTGGCTACAAGAAAATTGGAGACAATATACGGTGCTGATATTCGTGACTCACATTATATTTCGATGGGATAAAGCTGATCTAGAGTGTGTGTTAAAGTAGCACGTATTCCAGGCTTCTTTGTCTGTTACTTTTGAGGTATGAGCTCATGAATTTATTTACTTTTTCTCTAATGTACATTCCCCAAAGATGCTTTCCTCTACCTAAGAACCACATGGAATCTAGCTTTCAATAAAAATGCTATCAATCTTTTGTATTGATCTTTCTAAACAGAATGATAAAATTATGCATTGTTTTTTCATATCTTTGTAGTCGCATGGGGAATTTATTTTATATATAGTAATAGGACTTGGCATTTATATGATAATTTCTATTTATTGCATCTATTATCTTCTACTCCAGTGATTTACAGAGTTCTGGAGAAATTGTTCTGAGGCTTTCTTCCTGAGCTAGGAAATAATAAATATCCCAAACCAAATTACAAGGTGTTTCCTTAACTTTTTTATTGCAACATTTTGAAATTGATATGGAGTATTGTTATAAAGAAGTTGAAATGGGTTCTGTGCTTTTAACTTTTATTTTAGTAGAAAAGTATAACCATTCATTATAAAGTAATGTGTATGGGTTAAGACTCCAGGATCCTTCTCTGGTTTCCATAATGCCACACACTCCTTGCTTACTTCTATCTCCCTGACTGTCCCTCGAAGTTTATTAGCCAAGTCCTCTTCCTTCCTCAGATAAGTTGCACATTCTAAAGGCACCGTCAGACCTTGGCATTTTCTTCCTTTTTTTATCTATACCGTCTTCTCAGCATATCTGTTCTCATTCTCTGGGTTTAAATGCAACCGTATGCAGATGACTCCCAAATTTATATCTTCAGCACTAACCTTTTCCTGAGTTCCAAACTTATATGTCCATTTGAATTTCCCACGGGGCCTCTCAAATAAACCAGTCCAAAAGAGAACTCTGGATTTTCTCTCTCCCAAACTCATAACTTTCCCATCTCAAAAGCAACTTTGTCTACCTGGTTGCTCAGACAAGACGTGAAGGCCATTTAAATAAAATTGGCAAACGGCCTCCCCCCAAAAAGACTATCTGCTCTGTCAATAAAGGTTTACGCTCACACTGGACTCTGAGATCTAAGAGTGCAGAGATCTTGCTTTGTTCTTCATTCTTTTCCCAACGCTTGCTTAGAGCAGTGCTAGGGACACAGTGGGCGTTCAACCAATATTTCATGGATTATTAAATAAATTAATTTTATCCCAGAAGAAAAAATATGAATACCTAACATGGTAAAGTTCTGAGTTTTTTTACAATGAGCTAAAATAAAATTTGAGATATGGCTCGTGACCTCAAGATGGGTCTCAAGATCACAGGTAAGTTTAAGATCATAAGACACTAGTCAAGGCCAACCTATCTTTAGCTTTCTGTGCTATTTGGAAGTCTTTTTCTCTGTCTCCATGTTATTGATACGTTTTTGTCTCCTAAAGTCTGTCTTTCATCTTTTTTCTTTCCATCTTTCTTTTCTGTTGTCGTCTTCTTTCCATTTTCTACTTGCCAGAGCTGGTGTAATATAATCAAAGGTGGAGAATGGGGTAAAGGGTACAGTAGCCCAAATAATTTTTCTTCCTGGAATTAATGCTTCATAAGTGAAAATATTCAGCCTCAGGCTATCAAGGAGAGCTTATTCCTTTCACTAGATCATTTCCTAGTTCTCAATATCCATGCTGACACTTACTGTCTCTTGTCCAACAAGCAATAAACAATTGGTAAAAAGAAAGTATGATAAAACCAGGCAACTGACTATTAGGGTGCACATAAAGAAATACTTCAAAATTTTTAAAAATCACATCGGAAAATGCTCTGTGAAAAAAGCCAGGGAACAAATTTGTATGTAATGAAAGATTTTTAGTAAGTGGAAAGGAATTACATAGGCAAATTTTACCCAAAGAGAGATCTGACAAAGAAGTAATAGTGATTGCTTCTAGATGATGAATTCACAGATAATGTTTTTATTTATAGTTTTCTACATTTTTATATTTTCTACAGTAAATATAGGGCACTTAATAATTGGGAGAATCAAACTTTTTATAAGTGCAGTGGCTCCTCCTTCAATTTAGGGTTATTCCCTGGAGTTCAGTGGCTCTGGTTATGCTTGCATCTATCACCTTAAGATTTCTCAGCTGCCTAATAAACCAGAGAACACAATGATCTGGACACTTCATCCAGAAATTGGTTTGAGCTGCTGCATTTGTCGCACGGTTGTCCTGTTCCTGAGCAACTGTTGTGGGGTTCATGCGCCCTGGAAGGGATAGCAAGTTAGAGCTAGAATTAGCTGCATTCTGATCTGCGTGGCTTTCATTGATTTTTATAAGACAGTTGTGCATATATGGCTAAAGAAAACGGTATTAAAAAGAGAACCAACTGTATGGGAAAACATATTTGCCAATGATACCTTAGAAAAGGGTTTAATCTCCAAAATATATAAAGAACTCACATGACTCCACCCTAAGAAGACAGGCGACCCAATTAAAAAATGGGCAAAGGACTAAAACAGACACTTCTCCAAGGAGGACATACAGAGGGTCCAGAGACACATGAAAAGATGCTCAGTATCGCTAGCTATCAGAGAGATGCAAATTAAAACCACAATGAGATACCACCTCACACCATTGAAAATGGCCATAGCAACAAACAACAAGTGTTGGAGAGATTGTGGAGAAAAGGGAACCCTAGTGCACTGTTGGTAGGATTGCAGACTGGTGCAGCCACTGTGGAAAATAGTATGGAACTTCCTCAGAAAAATGAAAATGGATTTGCCTTTTGACCCAGCAGTTCCACTGCTAGGATTATATCCTAAAAACCCTGAAACACCAATCCAAAAGAACCTATGCACCCCAATGTTCATAGCAGCACAATTCACAATAGCCAAGTGCTGGAAACAACCTAGATACCCATCGGTAAATGAATGGATCAAAAAACGATGGTACATTTACACAATGGAATTCTATGCAGCAGAAAGAAAGAAGAAGCTCCTATCCTTTGTGACAGCATGGATGGAACTGGAAAGCATTATGCTAAGCTAAATAAGTCAGGCAGTGAAAGACAAATACCATATGATCTCACCTTTAACAGGAACCTAATCAACAAAACAAACAAGCAAGCAAAATATAACCAGAGACACTGAAATTGAGAGCAGGCTGACGGTGACCAGAGGGGAGAGGGGAGGGAATTTTGGGGGAAAAATATGAAGGGTTTGCAGGAGCAAATATAGAAGACATATGGACAATAATGGGGGGTAGGGTTGGGGTGGAGCTGGAAATGGGAGGGAGGTGGGGAGGGCTGGGGTGTTGGGCTGGGGTGTGGGGAAAGGGCAGAAAACTACTCGAACAATTAAAAAATAAATAAAAATAAAAAAAGACATTTGTGCATGTAATGGAGAGAAAAATGTCAATGATTTGTTTTAATTTAGCTTATTAAGAAGTAACACTTTACTAATGTGACTTCTTCTATAAGGCAAATTTGCTCTTATTTCTAAATAAATAAATAAATAAATTATAGTCATGGAAAGCATTGGCTTAGATTCTTCTGGTTCCTTTTCTTATGGATCCCCTTTATGTACATAGGTAATAAATTTGGTTATTTTCTCGTGTTAATCTGTCTCATGCCAGTTTGATTATTTGACCAGCCAGAAGAACTTTGAAGGTTAGAAGGAAAGTTATATGCACCCCCAAACAAAGTGATTGAAATGGGCTGACTTAAGTTCAACATGCATAAAAAATAAAAACATGAATCTTTTTTGTGTTAGGTAACTGATATTTTACTTTTTGGTTATTGCAGCTCGACTTAGCCTGTCTTGATTGGTGTTGAAATTTGTTACCAGAATTGAGGTATTGCTATAATAAAACTCTAAGTCATGTGGTGTTGGCTTAATGGTTCATTGATTAGTGACGAGGAGAAAAAGCTAAAACCTTGGTGAAGTGTCATGTTCATGAAGGAAATATTTGGTAAAACCCTCACATAGGGAGCAGATCATATACTTAGTGATTATTGAGCTAGGGAAGGAGGTTAGAAAGTAGAATGTGAGCTCTGTGTTTGGGTTGCCATTGATTGCATTGGCAAGAATTAGAAAAAATAATGATAATTTTGATGTATAAGTTCAGGGACCAGTGCCACCCAGTATCAGCAGTTCAAGCCACAGTGTTGGCACTTAGTGAAAGTGGCAGAGGGTTCTTCCCTGGAATAGTCCCACTCTCTGGGTTGGACATTATTTCTGTCCGCAGAGGCTTAAAGTCTAATCTTCTGGTGTCATGAGGTTTCTGGAAGCTAACTAATGTCATTCAATAAATCTCATTTCTGCTTAAACTTGCCTTGTGTGGTTTTTGTCTGTCTTTGAGGATTCTGATGCATACATTTGTGCATACTTTTACATTCACTGAGACACTTTTAGTAAGCACTCACTAAGTGTCAGGGACTGGGTCAGATCCTGAAAATGCGACCATGAACATGACAGGCATGGCCTTTGACTTCAAGAGGCTTAAACTCTCAATTTTTAAGTTTGTTTCTCTAAATATTTATGAATTTATTACAGGGGAGAACATTTTTTCCTCTACCCATCTTAGGCTCTACAGCTGGAACTTAATAAACTAGAGTGGTAAAGGGCAGATTAACAAGAGGCAAACAAATAGAAGTTGATTAACATCGTGCATTGCTCGTACGAACGGGAGCGCTCGGCGATGACTAAATCAAAGGGATGGCTAAAACTTGGGCTTTTACCGCATCTTAACAAAAGAACAGTATATTTTTAGAGAATTGACAAAGCATGAGGAAAGAACCTGAGTTTCAGGTTGGCAAATTGTGGGAGGACATATATGCAGGTGAACTAAAGAATATGGAGCTAGTGGGTAAGGTTTGTTATGTAGGTTCTTCTGGTGACAAAACTGAGCTGATAAGGATCTACAGTTTCCTCCACCAATTACCTTCTTGTCCTCTTGGTAGAAATAGGAGGGGTGGACACCTTTACAAATTTTATGTCCTGCTTTTAGGCAAGCAGAGGAAGGGTAAGAAAGCATGTTTTTTTGGTATCTGTTACTTTTTAATTGCCTTAAACTCAAAATTGTTCTTATGCCAAGTGGCATATTTTGGGGTAGCATATTCTGCTACCTTTCATTATATTTAGTGGGTACTAATAATGTATACCACAAAACTAGTTATTCTGAAATACTATTTCAGAAATAAATGTGTGTATTTTATTTATAAGATGTTTAATAATGGAAACTATTTTCACTTTAATTCAAAAACAAAAACAGAGACATAAATAAGCAAGAAAACATTTCTATCACTTAGAGTATTTTTAATAGTTTTTAATGCTAACTCTGATTTACTTTTGTTATACTATCAGATGGTTTTATTTCTTTCTGGAACACTATTTCACTACTCAGCAGTAAACAATGCCTTTTAAAGTTAATGCTAATTCTTGAGTTTGACACAAGATGCTTTATTTTGAGAAAAGTATTACAAAGATATAATAGAAATTTGCATCTTTTAGATATATTTTCTTTTAGTTGTTTGCTTCATACTCTATGAATTTTATCTAAGGACAAGAAAAATTAGACTTTCTATAGCAATTAGAAAGTTTGTTTATACACAGCTGCAAATTACACTTGAGAAAATAGAAAATAACATTTCCTCAGAAGCTATGTTTTGCAAATAGTACGTGCTTTCCTGGAGTTTTAACGGAAAACTTTTAATATTTTTTTATAATCATGTAGGTGTTTTTAAGAGGTAATTAACAGGAAATCAGATACCTAAGTTAAACTATTGGACTAGTGTGTTTTTAAGTTTTTGGGAGCAGGATTTGGATAATAAGGATTAATTAATTTCTCAGTAAGGGATGTTTTTGCCTAAGAAACACTACTGAATATGAAGTATGGACTTAGAAGTAAACCTTCTAGGTGCAACTCCATTGTCACTTTCCAAATCATTCAGATATGATTTATATGGGGCTTCTAGTCACTGTTATCTTTGGAAGCTGCATTCCAAATGGGAGTTAGAAATAAAGCTCAAGATTTCTCCCTTAGGAGCACTACAGAGCAGGGAGGAGGTGCAATAAAGAAATAAAAACCCAGGTCTGGGATCACAGGACCTGGTCCTGCTATTAAATGATTTTCTTTATCTTACCTCTAAAATGAATGGATTGGATTATATGATATCCATAGTTCCCTTGAGCACCAGTTCTATGACTACGAAACAAATAGGGGAGAAACAATAAAAATAATGGATCTTCTTTAAGCTATAAGTTGGAAAGGAAACTGTAAAAAGAGTTGTGCATTGAAAAACTTTGGCTTCTCCATGGATGCTTATTAGAATGATTTGCGCTTGCGCCACTGGTGCTGACTACATGGAAACAATTACCTTAGGTTTAATGAAGTCATTCGGCAAGAAATAAGAAATACCCCATTCAGGTAATGGAAAGAAATAAAGGAAAGAGGACTGAAGATACAAATAAGTTATCAATTACGAGAGAGATTTTTGAATGAATCAATTTTGTAAATAAAGCTGACACTCTTTGACTAGATTTAATATGACAAGCTAAAGGTAGAAAGAATCTGCCTCATTTTCAGAAGTAAACAAATTAGGATTAAAAAATATATATATATATGCCTGTTTAGGAATCTGATCATGGTTTGTTCTGGGTGGAGTTTATGGCATGATTAAAGAGTTGATGGTTATTGTACTCATTGTGGGTATCAACCAGAGATTCTTCTTATAGGTGACACAAGAGACGGTTTAGAGTATTTATCTTAACATATACGACTTGTTTGATTTCTGCAAAGAAAAAGGCCTTATTTTTCCTGCAAAACTAATACCTGAACCAACCTCTAATATTGTCTTCCCTTCGCCCTCTGTTATTAGGCTGCTCCAGCTGTGGGCTCTCCAACACTGGCACTTCTCTGTCGCTAGGATACAGCTTCTCCCTTAGGAATGATTTGCTATCCTTCTTAGAAATTGTGCATCTAAACCCATATATGATTGGAACCTTTTAATATGTAAAGCACTTGAAATGGAATAATCCCAAGTGAGTTCCCACCACGTCCCCTTATTGCAAGTGGAGGCCTTATTTTTAAGCTTTTTGAGTGTAGTCTCTTTACTAGATTTCTTGGATATAGTGGATGCTTAATAAATAATGATGAAGGTTTTTAAATCTCATATTGCAAATGAGAAGTCAGAAGTGTTTCAGCTGATGCAGATTAACGAGTTACCTAGTGAGTCAACCTTTATCCTCAGGTTCCCCTCAGAGTATAGCCAGTTCACCTCACACATGAGGTGAGTAGATAAAATGAGCATATCCATCCAGCACAGGATGGAAGAAATAGATATTTTCCAAAAATGGTAAAAATGTTCATAAATGAAGAGATTTTAGCTGTTGGTGGGAAGAAGTAGAAAAATGTGCAATATTAGGATACAACTGTAGAACATGCATAATAAATGTGACAGAAATTACTTGTTTTAAAAATAAAATTGGGAATGAATATTGTGATGTTATTTAATGATAACTCTGTCATGTGAGAAGTGGAAACAGCAAAAATAACCTGCAGATTTTATTGCATGAGTATAAAATCAATTTACAAACTCTGAACTCCTTATAGGTAAGGCACTTTACACCATAATAGAAGATGTATATGATATTTTAAGAAGCTTATAGTATAGAGGCAAGGATGGTGTAAGGTGACAAAAAGGATGAGAGTGAAATAAACACATTTTTATTTCAAGCTTAATTAAGTTATACACCACTGAGAAAATAGAATGCAGTGGGCGTTCGAAGGAGAAAGAGACTGATTATAAACAGGAGACCGAGAGGAAACTTTGCTAAGTGTTTACAACATGGACACATTTTTAACTGACCAAGATAGAGGCGGAGATGTCAGCATTCTAGATATAGGAATCACAACAAATTGTTAAGCATCTACTGCATACCTGCCTTGGGTGGAAAATGGCACCTTGAAATGAATAAACATGACTTCTGATTTCTAGAAACTTCCAATCCTAGCAGACTTGTCTTGTGTCTGTGTTCCAGGAGGTTTGTTTTCTGTTATTGGGGATCTATGCTGCTGGAGCGGCACCTCAAGTAATCCCAGTGGGGGGAAAATCCTTCCAATTCCCACCTACAAAGTTTTCATAAGATGGTTGGAATATTCTCAGCCTTTCTATCCAATTTATGTCCTGACTCGCTAGTTTTCCTTAGAACCAATTACCCTGCATGAATGGAGATTTATAATGGGAAGGAGGCTTTCTGAAGGCAGGTAGACCTGTTGTTGATGAGAATTAGGTTCTTCTGCCAGATCACAGGGAAAGTGTTCCGAGGACCCATGAAAGGGAGAGTGTGGTGTGGCATGGTTTATTTGTGCAGAGATAGATGCTGTCCCCTGGGTTTTCAGTGTACCCTCTCTCTCTGTCCTGCCATGAAAAAAGTCCAACCATGTCCTCCACAAGGTCAAGACAAAAGCCAGTGACCAGAGTTTCTGCTTCATATTATAGCTTAGTCTTCTGGAGTTCACAGGCATCTGCTAAGTGGTTTCAGTCCCTGTTAAGGTAGCTTAGCTTGTTCCTGGTCCTCCAGTGGCAGAGTCCATGTGTCTGCTGGAGAATCCACGCCATCTGCTGTGGGCCTGGTAGCAGCTAGACTTGCATAGTCGTGTGTTCTTAGATGAGAGAGCACAGAAATGAACAGGCGAGTGAATCACCAGGTCAGCAGGCGGGCAAGAGAGAGCAAGCTTCTTTGTTCCCCTGGGGTTATACTCAGAATTTGGGTTTGGGATGGACCAGGTGCTTTCTCCAAAGAACTAATCAAATTCTCAAACTTTTGCAGGCTTCAGATGGGCCCACACTCCCTAGACAGACAGGTCTCTGTGGTCCAGCACTTCCCTCTGTGCCCCTCCCCCAACAATCCGGTCCCAGAAGGGCAAAGGGAGGAGTGTTAATCCTCTTGGCAGAGCAATGCTGTCATCCCCCAGGGCACCGGTGGAAAACGCAAGGCCCATGGGCCAAATCCGTCCCTCTACCTGGTTGTATTCGGCCGGGCACCATGTTTCTACCCAGCGGCAGCACTGAGCTTCTTGCCCCTAGGTAAGGAGTAGTTACATGTATACAGTCCTAAAATTACATTCAGCCCTTTGAAGGCAACCTCGAGGCTGATGCGGCTCCCAGTGAAAATGAGTTTGACATCCCTGCCCTAAGTTATGAGGCTGTAGCTTCCTGGCTCAGCAAGCAGGCTTATGTTCCCCATTTTATTAAACTCAATTCTAATTCCCTTCGCTCTCTTTCCTTTATCGATATCTAGCTAAACACCGATGGGAAGAGACCTTTTACAAAAGCGTGAGCCACAGACATTTCCGTTCAGCTCTGATGTCTCTATCTTCTCAATTCTCCCTTCTTTCTCCAGAGCCCTGTGTCCAGACCCAGGGAGCCTGGCGCTCCACCCTCACACGGGGAGTTTCACTTCCTCTCGCTGAAGGAGAAGGCTTTGTCTCTTTCTGAACGTTCTCACAACTTCAGATATTCCTTTTATGATCAGGGTGTTTTAGCCAGCTCAGGCTGCTGCAACAAAACACCATGATCAGTGGCTTAAACAGCATTTCCCTCCCCACCCCCCCATTTCTGGAGACTAAGAAGTCCAGGATCAAGGCAGATGCTGTATCTGGCGAGGGCCTGCTTCCTGACTTATAGATAATACCTTTTATTGCATCCTTACCTGGCAGAGAGCTGAAAGTGGAAGAAAGTTCTTGTGTCTCTTTTTATGTGGGCATGAATCCTATTCGTGAGGGTTCTACCCTCCTGGCCTAATTACCTCTCAAAGGCTCTACCTCCTAATACCATTACATTGGAGGTTAGGAGTTCAACATCTGAATGGGGGCGGGTAGAGGGGGACACATGCAGTCCACACAGCACGGGGTTCGATGACTCCAAAGGTGTGGTGGGGGTATTGGCAAGCTACAGTCCTGTGGGTAAAGAGAATGTTATGACCTTAACGACATTCACTTTTCCTTCCAGCTACCTAAGAAGAGAACACGTATTTTCAGTTTGCACATCCATTTTTTTCCACCGAAGAAAAACTAGTCTACTCTAAAATATGGAAAAAAATATTTCCCTGGCTGGCCTGCCTATAGCCTCACTCTTTGTGATGTAACACCCCTGTAAATATCGCGGTGGGAGCACTGGACTTCTAGGTCTTTTTCATCCTGCAAGAGTCTCCATTCTAGCTCTCATTGGTTCTCTCTGAACTGTTTTGTAAGGATGGTGCCGGCTCTGCTTTAGTGCTTTCTGATCCCAAATCTCTCCCGATGAAAGAGATGTGTGCCATTGTGTAAACGTGTGTAAGTATGTGGGCCGGGGGTGGGGGGGGTGTGCAGTTTCTTTCTGAAAAGCTTAATACAGTAGAGGTGTTAAAAGAAAGTTGATGTGTCTTGGATAAGAAATGAGCTTGATTATTGAAAGACCAAAATCAATTTGCCATCAGGTGGATATCTATTAAGAGATTGCAAAACATAAACTGCATAGTATATGCATAGATTTCACAACATGTTATCAGGATAAAACCCAAAAGATCAGTTAGGCATTACTTTTGAAATGAGGATCAGCTGCTATCCAAGTTACAAATGCATTTAATGCAAAGAAGTGTGTCAAGAAATTTTTGTGTAAAAGGAATTTTAAATGGTGTACCCTATATATAGTTCCACACCATTTTACTCCCTTGGGAAAGATGACATTTGTTTTAGGGAGGTAAATTTGAATAAATTTGGCTCTTTGTGCTGCTAATGAGTATGCAGAGTTTCAGCCAAGGAAAGCTCATTTCTCTCCTATAATTTTAACTCTCTTGGAAAGTGTTGGGGTTTATACTTCAATTGCTCAGGGGACCTCCTCTCTTCTTTTGACTAGTGCTGGATAAATACTAACTCTTCTTTAGTAGAGGCACCGTCCTGATCTTTGGATCCGTCAACTCCACAGCCATCAGTGTTGGCTCTCTACCTTGGGTTTTGGTTACAAGGCCTGTGGAACCCCAGTGAATCTCTTGGCTTCCAGGTCCACTGGAGAGGCGCCTCTACTCTTCCTCTGTCTCCACTCCCCTTGTCAAGGGCTCCCCTCATTCTCCTATTGCCCTGTTTGTTTTGTGGACCTCCAAGACCATTCACACATTTGATAATTGGCTAGAAGTTTTCACAGATTTTCGGCATCACACTCACAGGTAAGATTTATTCCAGCAGCACAGTAAGGATGCATAGCCAGATCAATAAGGGAAAGAACGCATCAGGCAGAGTCAGGAGAAATCCACCCATGGGCTTCCTGGGGCCTTTCCCTCCTGTGAAGGGTCGCACACACACAGCACACTCTCCTAGCAGCAAAAATGCATCCACACGCGTGCCCTGTGACTGCCTGGGAAGCTGTTTGTGATTCCGAGCTCAGGGTGTTCCCTGGGGTGGATCACAGAGACATCCAAGCCACAAAAATTGCAGACTCTCAGACAGAAACAAGGTGTTCACTATAAAAAACGTTGCATAAACAGTGTAAGCTGCTGGCAGAGCAGTCAAACTTCACCACTTAGTGAACGTTTTAAAAGCCAAATCCCCAGCTGCCAGCCGAAGGCCAATCATGAAATCAAGACCTTCTGGAGAGAGCAGCCTCAGGACAGTCCTGTTGGCTATGCCCTGACAACTGTCTTACTTCAGTTCTGGGTTGCATTGAAACCAACGATTTCGTTTACTTTTGAGTCCTGAAGACACAGTTGATGTTTGCCTCTTAATGTCCCCAATTCTCCATTTTCCCTCTGGAAAATGGGTTTGCAATCCAGCCACCAGTGATTTTGCATAGAGCACTTTAATTCAAAGCAGTTTGTTATGAAGTAGGTTGGTTGGTATGACAATTTAATCTAAAATGAGTACCTTCTCAAGATTAGTTCAGGAAGTTTATGCTAAAGTGCTTTGTAAAGTATAAAATGCTCTTCAAAATATTTATTGTTCCTACCATTTTGGCTCTCAGCATAGTGGACCCCACCTTCTCCAGGTAGTTCCCAGCTCGTGTGTGTGCTCTGGGTCTTGGACCGCCCCCCCCGCCACCCCGACAACAACCCCGGTGGGCACGGCTGCCGCAGGAACGTGGCAGTGTGACCTTTGTGGAGACATTGACGTCATTTTGTGCCTCTCCTGTTTGACTGGAAATGACACAAAGGAAACATCTGATTTCACTCTACAGCATAGATGTTAGAAACATGATTCTAAATCTGATGGCTTAGGCTTGAATTCTAATTCTTCCACTGACAGGCTTTGTTGCTCTGGGCAAAGGGCTTAACTTCTCTGATCCTCAGCTCCCTTGTCTATGAGGTGAGATAGAAGCACCAGTGCTATTGGGCTGTCCTGAGCTTTAAATGTGCTGATACACGTAGAGTACTTACAACAGTGTCTGGCACTAGGCGAGAACCTTATAGATATTTACTGTCATCATAATTGACTTTACTGGTATTTTCAACACTGTGTTGTGTAATGGAAAGAACTCCTAAATCAGGGAGATCTGGACTTCATTCCTGCTTCATCACTTCTTATCTGTATGACTTTAGGGAAGCTACTCAACCTCTTTGGATTCTTTTCTCTCTAGATAGGAAAATGGTAATGATCTTTGTCCGGCAGGTTTATTTGTGTTTAGAATTAGAAATACTATAAATAAATTAGTCTATAGTACATACTTATTAAATCATTATTATTGTTCATTGATTCATTCTGCAACTACTTATAGAGGGCCTGTTATGTGTCAGGCGCTTTTCTGGACTTTGGAGAGATGGTGCTAGATAAGACATGTCCCTCCTATCTGTGGTTACCGTGGGGTGAGGAAAGACACGTGACCAGCAGCGAACTCATGCGCACAGGGTCTAGTATCAGTGAGTGAGAGTGCGCCGAGGCGAAAAGCCCGGCGAATAGTAAAGCCAGGGTAAGGACCGGAGAGCGACTGAGGCTGAGACGGTGGCCTTGGATTGGGTAAGAAATGTATGTAGAGACTAGATGAGGAGAATTAGAAGCTCAGGACCCTGGGAGGAAAAGTATTCCAGGCAGAAGGAATAGCGAGGCTAAAGGCCCTGAGATGGGAGAGAGCTTGCATGTGTGAAGAACAGTGAAACCCCCAGTGTGGCCAGAGAGTGGCAAATAATGGGGAAGGACAGGGATCAGAGAAACAGGCAAGGGAGAGGTCAGGCAGGACTGAGCTCTTCAGGGGAAAATGTTGGGTTTTCTTTTAAGGAGAAAGAGGAGCCATTATAGAGTGTGTAGGGGAAGAAATAGTTTTCCTTCTTTCCTTGGTTCGTTGATTGGTCTAATAATTAAATTGATGTAAAACAGAGTAACGGGAGAAAAAGAAATTTAATTATGTATAAACAGGAGCTCCAAAAATATGAGACTGGAAGGGCTTCCCAGCCTTGGTAACTGAGGCTTATATTCTCCCTAGAGCTAAGGAAAGGGATGGCGGACGGGGATACAACAGGAAGGAAGGCCAGGCATAGAAAGGTGAAGGTGAGAGAGGAGGATTTTGGAAAACAAAGGTTGTCTTGTTATACAGATACATTTCTTTCTTTTCTTTTCTTTTTTTTTTTTTAGATTTTTATTTATTTATTTTTAAAGAGAGAGGAAGGGAAGGAGAGAGAAAGAGAAATATCCATGTGCGGTTGACTCTCGTGTGCCCCCTACCAGGGACCTGGTCCACACCCCAGGCATGTGACCGGACTGGGAATCGAACTGGCGAACCTTTGACTCACAGATCTGCCCTCAATACCAGCCAGGCCTGCAGATACATTTCTTAGTTTAAAAATAGGTAACAACTCCCTTCCCAGTATAGCTTCCACCCCCTTTCCAATGTAAATTTAGACAGTTGAAGGGGAGGTAAAGAGCTTTTCCTAAATCTGCTGGGTTTTAATTTCCTTTAGCTCAAAATAATCCTCATTCCAAAGTGCTGTGTTTTTGGGTGGTGACTTCTGGTCACCTTCATATGTAAACAGGAAAGCCATAATCTGATTTGCATTTAAATCTCCATCATTGGCAGGGCTGGGTTGGAATCAGGGTGATCTCTTTCGGAAAATGAGGCAAATGATGATGGCAATGACCGATGGAAACGAACTGACTGTGATTGATGGTTGCAAATATTATCACTGGTATTATTTATTATAGCTTGTAATATTGTTAGCATGAAACAACTCTCATTTCACTCACAGCAACACAAACGCAAGTTAACCTTTTCCAAAATAATATTTTTGAAGAGGTTCTTTGGTACTTTAGAAAGGTAAGTATCATACAGGAGAAATTTTATGAAGTGGCTATATTTTATTCTCCCATAGCAATATGGGAGTGAGACTTATTACTTTTATGATTTCTCATATTTTCTCATTTTAAAATCCCCAAACAACTCAGAAAAAGAAGGAGTGTAAACATCTTTGTTGTCATGTGGGTAATGATGATTCTGAAACTGTCTCATCATCTTGTCTTCACTGGTTATAGAGTTTTCCTTCAGGACCTCTGCTTCCTGCCCCTTTAATGGGGTGTTGAATTTCCCCAGAGCCAGTGTGAAAGCTCAATTGTCAGGTGGTTATGGTGTTTTATGTAGGTTGTTACTTACCTACCTGTTCAGATGTTTTTCTTTTGTCAGCATTTGATTGGATTCTTTCATCTGTGATCCAGTATCTATATTAAACTTCATTTGCTTCTCTGTTCTTCCTCAAGACTTTATTATATGGGTAAAAGGCCCATGTCCTTCAGAGCTGATTTTCTGACTTTTTGGCAAGGCAGTTTCTATCAATGCTGCCTAATAAAGAACACTTAGAGTTAACATGTGCTGGGTTGCTACATGAAAGGCTGGTCAGAAAAATGGTTCACTATGCTTGCCATGTAGGAATAGTTCAAGAAAACCTTTAAACACCCCAACCGATTACTTGGGTAATAATAGAAAGTCATTCTTCAATGTCATACATATACCCAAGGACAGGGAACTACAGAAATATATATGCATGTACTTCAGGAAAGTCTCAGAATGTGGTAGACTGAAATAGTTTTCCTCTGTGAGGCAACAGACTCCTGTCTAGTCAGAAGGGAGAAAAAGCAGAGTTTTTGTTTTTTCTTTGGAGGGACAGCTGGAAGTTAAGCTTGGTGCCAACACTTTGTGATACATTTGCCAAGTCACTTTGTCTCTATGGATCTCATTTGTAAAATAAAAGGTTAGGCCAAAAGATTTTTAAGGTTCATTTCATCATAAATAGCCCTTGATGTGGGCTGATTGCTTTTCTACTACGATCTATGTTAATATCTCCTGTTACTCCTGAACTTGATTATTATTTTGTTAACTTGCTTATTCAAAAAGTAAATTTTTATTTTTTTGTCTTAAAATCTGATAGAAATATTTAAATTTTTTAGGAGAATCTGGTTTTAATAAACCCCATAAAAATGTCTAGTCTGTTATAATTAGATCATTTCTGCGTCTTCACAGGTCACCCAGAATTACAATATTTTACTGAATGCCATTAAAAATTTAAAATAGTCTCTAAGATGAATATTTTTACCAGGTCATATTTTTATGAGTCAAGTATTATAAGACTTTTATAAATATTTGTTAAAAACGATAACAGTGGTATCTGATAAAGCCTGTTTATAACCAGTATAAAATATCAGTATTTTATAGATATTTTATTTCCTAACAACATGTAAATATGTACTGCTAATTTCTTTTTCAGAAGTAGAAAGTTAAGCATTTTTTAAAATGTTGTTTCCACTACAGACTGAATGAAGTTCAATCCAATGCACATCATCGCACGCAGTGCCGGGCCCAGTTAGGTGAGGACAGGCAGAAAGGAGAACGGCATGATGGTTTAGGACACAAGGCACTTGCAGTGTGCACGCAGTGAGTGAATATACACAGCGAGTCCTGCTTCTTCCCTGGTCATTTCATAACATATGTTGTAACATCTCTTTACTTTTTTTATTATCCATCTCTCCCCATTAGAATGTGAGCTTGATGAAAGCAGAAAGCACTTTGTTGTTGTTGTTTATTCCTTTATATTGTGGATGAAGAAGGGGGCCGCACACTAAACCTGACAAGCTCGGGGGGGTGGGGGGGCCTGCGTACCAGGCCTTATAAAATCAGAGACCTAAAGTAACCCCATAGGGTGGTCTGTAATGAAAATTTTCTACCGAACAGTGAGTCATGGTGAGTAGTCATATCCTAGACCGGTATCTGCCTTGATAAAGGTCAGTCTTTACCTTAACTGAGCCTGTCTATTATCTTTTTGCATCTACAATAACCTACCTTTGACAGGTCAGAGTAACCTCCTTTTCTAAAACCCCTCAGGGCACAATCTCCCACCAGGGCACAGAAACCCTCATTGTTATCTTGTACCAAATACTATCTCTATGTGTGGGAAGTGTTCATTGTTAACTATCTTATACCCACCATTGTAAACGGAGTACTTCATTTTTACTGTTTATTCAATCTCGGAGATTTCCCAGCTTTGCTTTCTCCTGCCTCCCTAACCTACCACCGATGAATTTCATGTAACCCTCCTTACACATCCTCCTTTGATTGTAATGTATAAAATAAACTGCAAGAATGCCATTCTCTGGAGTATTTTCTCGGTCCGTTGAGATTTTTGCTTCCTGGCAATTGTTGTTGGTTTGGCTCAAACTCATAAAATTTTTCTGTAGGTTTGGACATTTATGTTGGCAACATCTAATACCTTGAACAATGCTGGTGTTGGTAAAGAAACAATGTTCTTTTCTTCTTCTAGGTTCTTTGGCTAGTCTAATAATTAAATTGGCATAAAACAGAGTAAGAGGAGAAAACTGGATTTAATTTCATACATACAGGAGCTCCATATTTTATTGCCTTGGGGATACCCAAGGGCAAGTGGACAGTTGAGGTTTATATGCCACCCTGAGCTCAGGATGGCACAGGGCCCTGGGCCTTCCAAGGGGAGGAGGGTAATTCACAGGACAGTAAGACGAGCAAATGTTTGGTAATTAGATGTTTTCCCTGCCATAGAGATGGGTTATTCAGAAACAACGACAACAACAACAACTCTGATAATTGCTCTCTTTCTGAGTCAGGGCTCCCATCTATATTCTTTTAGGTAGTTAAGGTAGCTATAACAGTTTTCCTTGAGTCTGTTGGGTCTTTACTGCCTTTAGCTCAAAATAATCCACATGCTCAAGTGGAAGTTTCAGAGTCATGTGTTCTGCTTTCCTTCACTGGCTACATAGTAGGTTTCTCCAAAGAAGACGGAAAGGACAGTGGCATTTGGGGGACATTATGATACCAATAGCTTGGCATGTTAGAGGAGATCCTGAACTGCCTGAGGCAACAGGTGGGGCTGCTGCATCCCGGTAAGGTTAGGTTAGGGTGGGTAACCCGAGCAGCAGCCTTAAGGGTAATCTGCCCCAGTGCAGAGTGGCCTGCTCCTGGTGGCAGATGTTCACCCCGAGCAGGATGGTGGCAGGAGGAAGCATTACACTGAGCACACTCAAGGCTAGCAAGATAATTGGGTAGGAGGGAAAGCCCTCCTACCCCTTTCCAGTACCTGTTTGGGGGTGAGACCAGAGGAAGGCAGGTACATGCCCCATAGTGGTCAGAATGGTGGCAGGAGGAGGTGCCAGATAGAAACCTGCCTGTCAGTCTAGCCTGGGGAAAAGAAGGGATTGGTCAAGGGGTAGACCCTCCTGGAGTGTGTGGGAGTTTTGAAAGTTGACTGGGGATTCTGAAAAAGCACCTGGTCAGACATACCCCTGAAACTAATATAAACAAATCTCAAGGGACTTGTGGCTGCTGCTTGGGACCTGCACGTGGACAGTGTATTGGCTTGTTCTCTCTGGGGTCAATGACTCCATGGCCTCCAGGAGGGAGCCTCTCTGCCTTGCTGATCTAGTGGAGCATTCTCCAGTGTCTTCACTGGCTCCACTGCCCAGGAGCAGGGACCTTGCTACTAGAAGCCGCATGGCCAATGGCGGCGCCTGCACCACACACAACCTCCAGGAGGGAGCCAGAAGCCAGACAGCAGCCCACTTAGCTGCCTAGGGCCCCAAAGGACAGTACTTTAAAATGTAGCAGAATTCTGGGCACTACCTTTGGTTTTGGTCTTGCTTGGAACAGTTGGTTTTGCCAAAGAGATGAGCCTGATGAACCTGGGGAGGGGGAGTGCCCCGTCCTCCCAGATCATTGAGCATTTGAATAAAAGCCCCTTTCCTTTCTCACCAACCTCTGTCTCTAGAATTTGCCTTTTCATGGTGGCAGGCAGCCAAACCCCACTGTGGCTTGGTTATAACTGTGGCCTCTTAGAATTGGCAGAAGGATGAGAAATCAACCATCACACTGAGGTGTTTTTTTTTTTTTTTTTTTTAAACACTGAGCAATCCCTGGTTGCCATCAAAATAGAAAATAACTGAGAATTATCTGGTTTATAAAACACCTAACTATATTTTTGGTCTTCTTGGGTATGAGGTATCTTTCACATCATTGAGGTGGTGCTAGAATCACAGGTTATTGAAGTTGTATGGGATTATAAAGATTATTTAGTCATTCAATGCCTTCATTTCACAGACGGGGACACTAAATAAAGCCCAGAAAGGTAAATGTCCTCATCTACAATTACATATTTAGTCAGCGGCAGAGGCAGACATTTGAAAATATACGTTTGGAACTTACAGGAAGGTTAAAGGGCTACTGATGCAGATATGAATCTTGAAGCTTGACAAATTTTATAGAAACTGACATTTCTACTTTTTAGATATTACAGGGCACACAACAGAGTTTGATTCAAGATACTTTCAGTATTTAGGGAGAAAATATGTGGTGGGGAAGAGTTTGCTTTATCTATTTTAGCAAAAATTAAAAAAAAAAAAAGACAAAACCCAACAATCCAAAGTTGAGAAAAGCATCCTTTTTTATACACCAGCAATTGTAATTCTCTGCTTAAGTGAAATTCTAATGCAATGAAACAATTTTGATGTTCTGTATGATTCATTAAAGTACAATTCTACCACTTCTATGAATTCTTGTACTGTTGCCCAAAGCAAGCTAAATATTTCGGTGGAAACATTATCCTCGCTTATATTTCTTAGGGGTATTCTGTTTTACATAAGGCAAGCCATTTAACCAGTTGAATAAAATTTTAAATACAATTCAATTTGAATTCAACACAGTTGTTTAACATGCTTTTGTTAAAACTCTGTCTGATCCCATGCTCTGCAATGAAAATAGATATTCTTTTTAACTCTTCTTGCCTTCATTAAGCAGAACCTCTCATTGCAAGTATTGGATCATCTCCTTGAAAAATGGTTCTTCATGTAGTAACAATCAATAAGCAGTCCTGAAAGCACAATATGTGGGAATGTCCATGCTCTGGGGGAGAAGGCAGCCACTCTGTCCTTGAGCGTTGATGGTGGGTTCATGAACCATGACTATGGCACGGGGCTTGAGTTTTGCTATTTGGCCAACAGAACTGCTCCAAAAATTCCAGCAAATTCTTTGTGAGTGTGGGCATTATTTTTCTCCATTTGGTTTAGAGAATCTCATTCACTGTAACAGAGCAGGTACAGCGCTTCCAAGGTTGTTGGAAGCATCGTGTCTCCATTTGATAGACAAAGGGCTCTAGAACTAGAAATGTGAGGTTATGTGATAGAATATTAAAGCCTTTCTTGATTAATATCTATATATGTTTGAATAGATATTTTCATAATGAAAATAAAATCAGTTAGTTGTAAGCCTACAGACAAAAAGGCTAGTTGTCCTGAAGTATATGTAAAATAATTATAGTGAGAATTCACTTAGTGATTTTAGTTTCTAATTTGAAATTGAAAAAAAATTGTATCATAGATGCATGTAGATGAAATTTAAGTTATGAGTGGGTCATATTTCTGAAAGAAAGGATCGTTAAACCTGACATACTCACAAGTAGATACAGACTCTGTTCCCAGATGATTTTTAAAGAAAAAGATAGACAACTGTCTGGAATGATTACATGCACTCTTGCTGAAGGATGTATCAGATGGGTGTAATCATTCTCTAGAATCATCATTTTATTTCCAATCCAAAAACTAGGTAGCAGTCCCATAAAATTATTTTATAGGCCATTTTATTATATTTTTACTGGAATTCCAGGATTGAAATATTTTTGGACTTTTCATACATGAAGAAGTAAATGAATAAATTTTATAAAACTGCATTATGAAATATTGATAAAATACATACCAGGGGAACGGTAGACTTTTTTTTTTACCTCACTTTTAATATGATAAACCATCCAGGTAACTCTATTAATTATACATTTGAAAAGTTTTATAATTTCTAAAACAGTTTTTGCTTATGTATTTATTTGAGATACATAAAAATGCTATGGTTTTGCCTGGGAAGCTGGTGACTGTGTCAATTATCTGTCACCACAATATTGCTGTACAATGAACAGCCACAAAACTTCAGTGGCAAGTAACAATAATCATTTCTTGCTCATGAATCTGGGTCAGCTAGCAAGCTCTGCTGATTTCGTTGGGCTTGTTCACATGACTGGGTGTTGGCTGAGCTGGGATGGGTTGGGCTCGGGCAAGCTACGCAATTGTGCTCTGTCCCCCATGTTTCTCATACTTCAGCAGGCAAGTCTCGATATTTTCTCAGAGTGATGATGGGGGTGCCAAAGAGCAAATGGAAGTGTGCAAGGCCTCTAGAGAACTGGGCTAAGACCTCACACATTATTACTTCTTTGTCATTCTATTGACCAAATCAAGTCCTATAGCCAAAGCCCCAGAGGTTCAATGGGAAGGTTTTACCAGGATAGAAGGCATGGGTACATGGAGATGAAAAATCTGGACTATTTTTGAGTCTACCACAGGAATTATGTACTTGATCCTCTCTTCAGAGCTGATGCTCTGAGAGGGTAAGTGACTTGCTCTTAGAGTGAAGTTTAAAAAGACCTAAATCTTTTAAATCTTACTTCAAAAATTTTGCCTTTCCCCCAGTTGCATGTTCAGTGATTTGAGTATTTAATAAACAGATCTGCCTAGTGATTATGCTACGTAACAAATATTGATTTAGTAATTTTCCATTTGAACAGTACTTTCCCATGTGTTAAAATCAGTCCTGAACCTCTCTAGTGTAGTATTATTATTGATATTATTTCTTAAATGAGAAAATTGAAGACCATATGTGATGTGTGAGAGTTTTTGTTGAAATCGTCTTCACCCTTAATACACTTTCCTTTTTTCAACAAAGTAAAATGAGTATATTGTTTACTTGTAAGGAGTTAAGGATGAATGAAAATATCTGGAGAACTTCCAGCAGTTTAGCCTCGATGAACCAACAACACATCAGATATTAGTTACACAAACTCAGTTGCACTATTTGGTCCAGTTCCTTGTCTAATCCACTCCTCTTATGACTATTTGAAATTAATTCTAAGAAATATTTTGTTATCCCCCAAATTGAGTGTATTTATTAACATTTTTTCTTCCAGATGGCTTATAAAGTACCCCTTTCTTCAGAGTAAAGATTCTATTACGGTGACTGAGGGCTTGCTCATTCCCTATTATGGCTACTGAGGACTGAAATGATATGAGAGCACAGAGGATGAAATTTATTTCCACCCTGAAATTAAAAAAAAACATCTTGAGATGTAAGGGGTCCTGGTACTGGTGATTGCCATGTTCATCTGAATGAAGATTATTGTTTTCTAAATCCCTTCTATGTCATTGGGCACACAATTTAACATCTCTGGTAGTGCCTGCAGATATGACAGTGAAGTGGAGCAAGACAAAAATTTGAAGAAAATGTGCCTCATAGACTGATTATTTTTCTCTTCTAGGCCTTGACTTTAGGCGTAATAACTTCTATAAATTCCACTGACTGGCATCAAAGAGTTAATGAGGCCATTTCCATAATTATTCATCTTCCTAAAGTGAAGATAAGCAGGAAGCCACTTGCATTGTCAAAATTAACTGGGGCATCAATCAAAAGCTCATAGATTTTGAGATAATTCTGTATTTAAACTCTATTTAGTTTCTACAGGGGGACTCTAACCTGCCTAGAAGGCTTAATTAGGCTAACTGCCTGAAAAACAGCATAAAACATATGGGTGGGTTCCCATTTAAAACTGGTTTTATGAGCGTTCTCATGGCTCTTACAGAAAATGAATGAACTTTCAGCAATCTTCAACTAAGCCTTCTGTTTAGCAATTCCGTAAGGGGAATGGAAGCAGTTTGGAAGGAATTGATCTTTTTAAAGGGATCTTTATATTGTTCTTTGCTGTTGGTATGTCATGATTTAATCTATACCATGAACTCTGAGAGCTCAGGAGAGACAGAATACGTTTAGGAAGTGATTTTAAAGCTTCGGATCAAAACTGCAACTTCAGTTCCCCAGTGGGGTGCCACTCTGCCCTCGCACCTCCTAAAAATTTCAATAAATCAAATATTTATTAAGCTTCTTACATAAAGTTCCATGGAATATAAGATATAATTTTTATGCTAAAGAATCTTAATGAGAGTAATAGCTGCACAATTATAATAACTATTAGACTGTAGTGAGCACTAAAGATATAAATAAACATAAATGAGAGCATGAGGTAAGGCGTGACTAATGCTGCCTGAGGATCAGTGAGGGCTTTGCTGAAAAGTCTCCTTAGGAATTGAGTTTCTGTGGGCACGTTGCAGAAACAGGATGGACCTTGACCGGAAATTTGGATCTGATGGGAAGGCTAAGGATGCTACACAGCAGGTATGAAGAGGTTTATTATTTACATAACAAGGCTTTGGGGGGAGAGTAGGGAAGGTTTTCCAAGCTGATCAGAAAATGGCTCCTGAGAACAAGGAAAGGGGACTGGCATGAGGTTTTTCTTGTGGTTAGGGTGTGGGAATGCGCCGAGGGCTGCTGTGAGCAGGGGCTTTTTGGTTTGAATCTCCTGCTGGTGCCAAAGGAAAGAAACACCCGTGTTTTCTTATCAGTATGCTCAGATGAAGGTCACAAGGGCAGGAGAAAAGTTAAAAGCTGTTAGCAGTCAAAGGTGAAAAGTAGGGTCAGATGGGGTCAGACTTCTTGTTCCAGTGAAGTTCCTCTGGATTCTATTCTATAGGGGCACCAAGAAAACACTCCATCCTTTTTCTTTTATTTGAAACTTAAAGAAAAGAAACCATGGTAAAAACAAAAACCACACTTAATTAGACTTTTAGTTGTTCATGTCAGTAGATTGTGTTTTTCTAGAAAATCCAGGCCAACCATCCTCACCTTGTTTCAAATCTCTCTCGGGCGGCTGCATCCCAACACTCTCTGCCCCTATCCCCCACCTCATTCCTTGCTCTGATCACTTATTCCCTGGACATCCCTAGTTCACTAAGGAATGATAGATACTCATTTGATGTCTGCTTCTCCACTGCACTTCCTGCTATGACCCCCCAAAACTTATGCTACTGTGACCACAACACATCCAATGACGTAGCATAAGAACCTTCTGGTTCCTTGAACTCCAAAAAGCTTCCACCTCACCACACTCCAGGTATCTACTCCTGGGGACGCAGTCTGGATGTTGGCTTCTCTGAGATCTTCAACTTGAGTGCTCTAAGCTCTGAGCACAGCCCCGATCTCTATAGAGTCTCGCACTTCCTGGAGGTCTGCTCTTTGTTTACCTACTCCTTTGTTTCCTCTTTATCTGACATTGTGCTACGCCTGTACTTCCTTCTAATACTTTATGCTCTCTGAGACATCTTTTTATTTTTATTTTATTTTTTTAAAGATTTTATTTATTTATTTTACAGAGAGGGGAAGGGAGGGAGACAGAGAGGGAGAGAAACAGCAATGTATGGTTGCCTCTCACATGGCTCTCACTGGAGACCCAGCCCGCAACCCAGGTATGTGCCCTGATGGAGAATCGAACCGGGACCCTCTGGTTCCCATCCCTCGCTCTATCCACTGTGCTACACCCGCCAGGGCTGGAACATCCTTTTTAAATCATTCATTCTTTTGTTTAACCATTATGTATTTGAGCACCTATCCAGTGCCAGTCACTGTTTAGCCACTGGAGATATATGGTATTAAAAATAAATAAACTTACCTTTTATTATGTAGTTTAAATACTAGGGGAGACAGGCAGACAATAAACAAAAGCAAACAGACTTATAATATGTGAAAATGTGAGTAGAGCTATGGAAAAATATATAACAAGTTAAGAAGGCCACAGAGCATTAGGACAAGGACATTGTTACTACTTATATACCGGGTGGTCACGGAAGCTCTCACCGACGAGGTGATATTTGCTCAGAGCCTGGAAGGGTTACAGTAGAGAAATGGCTGCACCCCGCTTGATCTGATGTCTGTCGACATCGTCTTCATCCTCAGGATTCCTGCCCTGTTTTCTTCGACTCATCTTTTATTTTATTTAATGAACCTTCCTCTAGGCATATAAACATGCTCAAACGTGCAGACTAGATTAAATAAACACACCACAAAATCAAAACCTTTAGGTACTACTTGATCTTTCACCTCTCCTTGATAAAGACGCCTCTCAAAACAGGAACAGTAATTTGCAGTCCTGTCCACACTTGCACACCTTATATTCATTATTCAACTCATATAATCATATTCCACAAACTAAACCTGCTATTGTCAAGGTTGTTGCTAAAATCAAAGGACATATTTTAGCACTAATCTTACTTTACTCTTTCTCTGGATATGAATTATTGACCACTCTCTTGTTGAAATTCTCCTCTATCGGTTTGCAAGGCACGATGCGTCCCCTCGGGCTCCATTTTTGCAGTTCTCTCCTCCACATTTTCTTCTCACAGCGTCATTCACTTTCGTGACTCCAGTTGTCATCTATATGCTGATAACTCCTTAATATATATTTGTAGGCCAAGCCACTTTTAAATAATTTAGTTCCAGCCCATATATCTAAGTTCCTACTATTTTCATTTGAATTTTTCTAACGTACTTGAAACTCATGGTGTCCATAATTTATCTTCTTTTCTCCCACAAGCTACTTCTATTCTCTTTCTGTTGTTTCTAACTTAGTCGTGAAGGCAATAGTCAACCCAGGTTTTAAAAGTGGAGTTTATTTCAGACCCCTGTTTAACTGGTCACTAAGTTCTGGTGATCCAGTTACTTCCTGACTGGAATCTCCCTGGCTAAATTCTGTTTGTCTTCTCAGACTGTTAGTTGTCATCCCATTTGGGAAATTGTTGTTTAGTCCCTGGATCTTCGCTCTAAGCTAGAGAAAATAGCCTCCATACGTGCTTTCATCACGCCCTTTCTACAGCTCTTTCAAGCACTTAATGTCTTATTTTGTAATGATCTTGACACATATATGTTTCTGAACGTTGAGCAACTTGAAGGCAAAGAGTGTGGCTTTGCCATCTTTGTCTCTGTAGTGCCTAACACAGCATGAAATACTATAGATACTAAACAGATATTTGTTGAATGAATAGAGTTCACAGTTGACATTTCTCAAGGAAGAGAATAATGTGTTAATCAGAATTCTAACAGATCAAGTGAATGGAATCCAATTCAGCAATGGAAACTAAGAAACTGAAACCAGGTGCTTGAATGCATTCAGGCTGTTTAATTTAAAGTAGTTGTAGGACTCTCCAGCTTTCTTCCTTTTTTTCTGAACTTACATCCTCTCATGATTTTTACTACCTCTACTAGCAGGTAATTAAATATATGAATTGGATCAGTGCAAGCAATAGGAAATGATGAGGCCTGTGGCACTCTGGAAATAGCTCAAGACATTTAAAGTTACACTCAGGAGGAAAAATCCCACAAAACCGGGCCACCATAAAAACCCACCATAAAAGGGTGTGCCGGATGAGTTTATCCCTTAGCCTCTGACTTCCTATTTTCACCCCCCAAATCTGTGATCTCTAGCTGGCGGTTTCCCAAAGCCTCAACCCCACAAGGCAAATTGTCTACAGGCTATTGCATAACGTAGTGCTTCTGAAAACCCTCTGCATTTTAGAACCACCAGGGGAAGCTTTTAAAAATGCTGCTGCTCATGGGCTTTAATTCTTTTTTTTTAAGTTCCTGAGGTGTTGAGAGTCACTGTCAAATAATTTTTTTTTCAAATACTAAGCATTCCATGTAATTGAAATATGTAAATGATAGATGATAAAATGCAAGAGGAATGTTTTAAAATTTACAAATGCATAGATATTTCAGTCTGTCCTTTAGTTTTTAGTTTCTAGTTTTATTATATTTGGTAAAAAATTATAGTTTTCTATAATTTGTACTTTTGAAATTTTAGAGTTTTTTTGAAGTAATCGAAAGCTCTGTTTCTATGTAAATATGTACACTCTGTTTTATGTCTAAAAAATTCTTTACCTTGTATCATGCTTATAAGTTACCTTGTTTCAACCATTTTTGGAAAATTATGTGGTAATACCAATTTGTAAATATCTCCATATAGTTGTAGGCTGTCTTATATTTTGATGCTAGTTTTTTGGGGAACATGAAAGTATATACAACAGGTCCTCAAATAACATTATTTCATTCAATGTTGTTTTGTCATAACCTTTGATATACCAAATTTTGGTGATGAAATGCCATGGAAATTTAACTCTTGATTATATCAATTAGCTTATGGCAAAATTGCTTTCATTATCCATTCTTTTAATTAAAGTTGCAGAACCTATTGATGACATTAAAGTAGGAGGACTTACTGTAACTATCTATAAATATTTTTTGTAAATTGTTTCAGCTATTTTATATAATATCTAGATATTAAATTCCATTTTACCACAGTGTCTTTTTTGGTGGGAACTATGCATTTGTCTGGAGATATAGTTTTCTTATATACATATTAATCTCTTTATTTTGAATCTATCTGTGTCATTTGGTTTTTACTGTCATCTCTTGTTATCAATCTATATTTATGTAAAAAGTTTGAATCAAATGTGACAATATTTTTATGGTAGAATATAATTCATTCACATTTTTTAATGTTTATGATCATTCTACATTTATTCTCTTTTTTGTCATGTAAAACTTGTATTAAATAATTTGTACATTTTTCTCATGTTAATCTGTCTTTGTCAGTTTAATTTTCCAGCCCAGCCAGGGACTTTAAGAGAATTAAGAAAAATTTTGTCCTCCCCTACAGCTGCAGGAATTTTCCTGTGCCTCACACTCATTGAAATCTGCCTTTACTCCCAGAAGGATTCTCACTGGAGTTCTAGAAATACACACCAGTTACTATTAGTAAGCAAAACTCTCATCTGTGCTAACGAACAACTAAGAATTACCAGACATTTGAGGAAAAGCAACTGATGGTAACAAACCTCTCAAAGAGAAAAGGTAATTTCTAAGGGAGAAAAAGTAATTTCTAAAACAAAAAAACCTGTATTTTTTGTTTTATCTATTTTTTATGCTTACATTCTTTTCTCTTCTTCTTCTACTTCTTTCTATCATTTTTCCCCTTCCCAGTGGATTATCTTAAAATTTTAACAGTCTGTTTGAACATTGATATCCATGTGTTATAATAAATGGGTATTTGGGACTATATTATTAATATTTTTATATCTCTATATTCCTGAATTATGCCTTACTTTTTCTTGTGTTTAGTTATCACTTTGGGTAAGTATAGTACTTAATATAAATCTCAAGGAATTATTTTAGAAGAGTTAATATACAATAAACTATCTAAAAATGTCTTAAAATTTTTCTTATACTTGAATTTTGATGACATCTATTTTCTTCTTAACAGTCTTCAAAAACATGATGTCAATTTTTAGAAAAACCTGTTTTGTCTTTACACATTGTATCAAAATTTTCTCTTTATCCTTTGAATCCAGTAATTTCTTCAAGATATATGTAGGCGAAGACAAATAATTTTTTCTCTACGGGTTTGGGTTCTTGGCTGAGACCCGTCTAATAAAAGACAGATTAACCAGAGAAATACAAACAGAAGTTTATTAACGTGTATACCTCATGCATACATAGAAGATACCCAGGAAAAATGAGTAACTTTTTAAGATAGTTTAGAACTCTGGCTAAAATATCAACTTTAGCTAAAGACGAAATAAAGAATGGGGTGGGACAGGCCAGTCACGGAGAGCTGACCAAGAAAAAACGTTGTAAACAAGAGTGAAACTTGGTATATAGATAGAAATTTGTGACTTTTCCATTGATAAGAATCTTTCATGATTCACAGTCTTTCCTCTCCTCATATGAAGAGGGAGACACACTTACATATGGAGAGTTCCATCACAAATTAAATTTCCCCTACAAAAGGGTAACTTCTCTGTTTTCAGAGTTTCTCCTGCATCTCCTGTTTCTCAAAACCAGCAGTTCAAAATAATCCTTATGAAAAAGAGACATATTTGAGGGTGGTATATTATGCTACCCCTCATATGTCTAAGGTAAACTTCTTTCACTTAATTACTTATATGGCTTTTCCGTATGAAGTCTTTGATCATTTTTAAGTCAGGGAAGTTTTCTTTTATGGTTTATTTCTTTCCCTCCCTCTCAGTGCCTTCTTTCTCTGGAGCTCCAATTAGTTTTATTGCAAACTTTCCAGATATAATGATAGTACTTTAAAATTTGCCAATTTTTTGTCCTTTTATAATGTGTTTGACTATTATCCCTGTGTTTGCTCTTTCAGATGAAATAATTTATCATTAAAGTTTGCTCTTTAGTTTAGACTGTTCTACTATTTAATCTATCTATTGATCTCTTGACTTTATAAATCAGATATATAACTTCTAAGAATTCTCATTACATTTTTTTTTCATAGCATCTTCTTCTCATTTTCCTTCTTATTTTCATCCTCTAGTTCTGGCTTCTCCTCTTCTTCCTTCTCCTTCTCTATCTACTCCTGTTTTTCTTTGTAATACTTCCAAATCTCTAAATACATTTATTATTATTATTGAATATTTTATTATTCAGAAATAATAAAGCTCACTTAGAGCTCTAAACCTCCCTCTTTGTGAGGTTTGGTACCATCGGTTGCTTTTCCTCACATGTTTGGTGATTCTTAGTTGTCTGTTCACACTTACTAATAGTAGCTGGTGTATATTTCTAGAACTCCATTGAGAATCCTAGTCTTCTGGGAATAAAGGCAGATTTTAAGGAGTGTGAGGCACAGGAAAATTCCTGCAGCTGTAGGGGAGGACAAAGTTTCTCTTAATTCTCTTAAAGTCCCTGGCTGGGTTGGAAAATTAAACTGACAAAGACAGATTAACATGAGAAAAATGTACAAATTATTTAATATAAGTTTTATATGACATGGGAACTTTCATAAGGAAACAAGGACCCAAAGAAATGGTTAAACCTGTGTATTTATGCTAGGTTTGATGAAGAGTGGAAAGTTATGGAGAAATATGAGAGGGTAAAGAATATAAGTTAAGTATAGTAAACCAGGGAGAACTTAGCAAGGCCTGTTTGTTTGGATTTCTCTTGGTATTCCTTCATCATGTAGATAGGATGCTCCTCTCCTCCAGGTGTAGAGAGGACACTTCTCTTATGATCTTCCTCAAGGGAGAAGGGCAGGAGAAGCTTCTGCTGTTTTCTTAAACTCCTTCAGCTTAAAATATTCAATATGCCAAGGTGCCATATTTTGGAGTAGTGTCTCCTGAACTCTACAGTATAATACAACAGTCAGTTTTCCTTCATAATGGAGGCCACAAACCATTCACTGCTGTAAAACTTTAGAAAATTTCATATGAAATTAGATATTTTATTTTTTCTTAAAAAATTTGGAGCTCTAGCAAATCTGGGCCTATATGGCTGAATGGAGACAATGGGCAGGAACTAAGCTGTCCTTTAGATCCAGCATGTGCTCCTGTTTGTCAGAGTCTCTGCCACGTCCTCTTCCAGGCCACTACCCCTTTGATTTGAGGACAATTCTAGTGTTCTTTTGGGAAGATCTAGTCTTTCCAAAGATATTGTTTTTCCCAAATAAATTATGACAGTAAAATACTAATAGATAATAATATCACCTATCACTATATAAGGACTTACTCTTCAGGAGCTACTATGGGAAATATTTATTATTAGACTTAATTTTAATAGCTTCCTAGCTGAATGGTTAATTAATATTAAAATACCATTTTATGGATGGGAAATTGGAAGCTAAAAAGAGCATGAGGAATTTGCCAAGATAACACAGCTGATGAGTAGCAGAGGTAGAATTTGAACCTAGGCCATTTGATACCAGTATTTGTACCCTTAACTACTACACGTTGATTTCCTATTCAAGACTGTTGCTTTCTTTATGCCTTTCTGTATTCATGACATAGCTTTCAGAAGTAGCACATTGTTTTTATCTGTGACAACATGTTTCCTAATTTACTGGAGCTAAAGTTTGACTTTTGGGGAGAGGGTCCTTTGGGGGGGGACTTGATTGATTACATAAATTGATGACTTCTTTTCTAACTGAACAGTACTCCCTGATGGCGGGGAGTCTGTCTTACGTCTTTCGATCCTCTAGTGCTCACCACACTGCCTGACTGGTAATAGACATTCAACACATGGCTAAGTTGAAAACAACTGTCTTTCTTTTATCCTTTTGAATGACTAACTATTCACAATGTTTTATATAACATATACATGCTATAAACTGTTAAAGCAAATCTATTCAGATCATGTAAACCATGTTTTTTAAAATTGAAAATTTTTTCAGCATATGCATTTTTTGAGTTTTAATACTCTGCTCAGTTATACATCTGTTTGAATATCCAGTTATATATATCTCATATATATTTCAAATATGTCATATGTATTTCTCCTGTCATTGAACAAAAATATATTGATCAGTTGTTACTCATAAAGCAATTAATATTGTTGGCCCTGGCAAAAAGTAGTTTACAGTCTAACAATGAAGAGAAAACCTGTCCATAAATAATTATGGTAGATGTTAAAACGTACAAAGAAAGAATAGGTAAAAAGCTCTAGGTATGTGGAGAGAGGGGAGTGAAAAGGCACTGAAAAGCTAATGTGTGTTGGATAGATCGTGAGGGATAAGAAAAACCTGAACATGTGGCTATACCAAGTTAATTGATTTCTTGTAAAGTAATGCTCTTTATATATTTATAAGTAGGTGATATCCAAATACGTACATGAATCTTTTTTCTTTGTAACTTTGGTCCTCTATTTAAGGAATTTCCTTTAGAAATGGAAAATGCTCTGAGCATCCTTGAAAAGACAGCTAAGTGACTCCTCTTAGGCATTAACTAATTTGGAGCTGCAGTTGTTTTATGTTAATGCCACAGTATGTTTCCTAAACACCAAGACAACAATTTCAAATCTATTGCTTTCTCCTGTAGCAAAAGTGATCCTGTTTTATTAATTTGAATCTAAAATTATTTTTCTTTATGTTAATTTAAGCAGACTTTTCCTTGACATCATTTTCATCTCACTTCCAATGCTAGCTATGTTATTTAGTGAAAGAATTTTTATAAACAAGGGCCTGAAATCACTTCCGAAGTATATCATTAGAAACACTGTTACTATAACTAGGTTGAAGTTTTCCCTCTTGACATTGGTTTAGATGGTTTTCAAATATATTTATTCAAAAGATGCGTTCACCAGGATTGTAGTTCATCTCTCTTTTTATAACAAGTCCTGTGGCTGCCTCATCCCCGTGGTCCATTAATCTCCCATTGCATTAGCCTGAAATTGTGCAGGTTATAAGCAATCATAAACTGTCAGGTTTGGAAAGCTAACATTTGTAAGCTTCACAGGTATGAAAAAACTAGTGATAAGTGAGGTTGTTAAGTCAAATTAAATGTTAATTGATGCAAGGGCACAAAGCAGTAAGCCACTTAAGAGTTTAGACAAGGGTACCACATTTATCAGACTTGACAAATTATTTTCAAGCGTTTCCATAGATATTCACCATTATATTTTCTCTATCACCATTTTTCCAAATAAGCATGTCACAATTCAAAAATAGTTAAAATACCACTCTTACCAAGAGTTTACGTAGTCTCATACGAAGCCATAGGCATGACTCTGATTCTGCTGTGTGTATTTACAATGTTTTATTTTAAGCAGTGGGGTAATCTAAGAAAAGAATCAAAGAACAGACTATCCTAGAAATTTGCATAAGGAGAAAATAACATGCACACTTTTGGGGAATTAAAGGAAAGATTCTTTCTTAATCATCTCATACATTTAAATTACCTAAATTTGCATAAATGCTGAAGTGTGAATTGTTGCATTAAAAAAAAAAACCCAACAACAACCAATTCCTTTCAGACCACTGATAAATATTCTTGGCTAATGTGATAAAGTTTAAAGGCATGGGTAGTCCGATATTCCATGGTTGCCTTCCCCAGAATGCTTATACAATTGTAGCTTACTTATATTATCTGGTTGATACACAAAGCTAGAAATAGGATGAGATATTGTGACTAAAATGGGTTTTTTATTTTTTTGATCTTTGGTTGCTAGAAGACTACACAAAAAAGAAAGAAATGGAAAAGCATTCTGGCTGATTCTAGAGGAATCATGCTTTTGCAGAAATGGCTAACTAATTGGTTTTGCTATATTTTCTTATTATTGGAACTAGTTCAGAGCCAGTTACATGTTATAAAATTTCGATTCTGCTTGGTACCTTTTAATGTACCAGTTCTTCACAAACTATCAACCTATGAGGTAATGGAAAATATGTTAAAAAAAAAGGATCCAGGCTTTTAAACCTATATTTAAATGATTATATCTTTGGATTTTGATTCATGTTTTAAATATAGAACTTCCTGTGGTTACAAATAGAAATTCCTGATGCACATTCACTTTCTAGGAATAGTGACCCAAGTATCCTAATCTGAGATGGACACCTAGTATAAAACTTATGAGCATTAAGAATTTTTCTTAACTGCTTGGTGGATTTTGACAGCTTAGTACTTGACCAGGTATTTTTTTTAGCATAGATAGCTAGTTATAAATAAAGGAAGGGAGCCCTGACCTGTGTGGCTCAGTTGGTTGGGCATTATCCCGCAAAGCAAAGGGTTGATTCCTGGTCAGGGCACATGCCTGGGTTGCCAGTCTGGTCCCCTGGTGAGGTGTGTACGAGAGGCAACCAATCAATATTTCTCTCTCACATTGATGTTCCTCTCCCTTTCTTCCTCCCTACCCCCTCTCTAAAAATTAAAAAAAAAAATCAGAAAGAAAGGAAGGAAGAAAGAAAGAAAGAAAGAAAGAAAGGCAGCAAAGGAGGTTGGACAAGCTTGATAAACTAGGGAGCTGAGTCAAACATTACGCCTCATTCACTAAGAAGCTATAGCATTCATAGGCTCCCTCAGGGAGGAACACATCCCCTGCCCTCAGGACCTAATCCCTGAAGTGGGCAGGAAGAACCAGTTACTGGTCAGTAGCCGAGATTAACAAGGGGGAGGAATAAAGCAGCAGGGAAAATTCCTCTCATGGGCACACATACAGGAAGAGCCAAGATGGTGACCATCATGGAGAGGAGTCTAATCTGGGAATAAGACCAGATTGGTTAGGGGGAGGGCCCAGCACAAGCATGCAAAGGATTGGGAAAGCGATCGGTCAATTCGAAAGCCCAAGGTAATATAATCAAAGCTGAACAAAGGCCTGTCTCTTGGTAACACTCATTCAGGTTTTTCACGTGTGCTCTCTCCATAGCAGCAATGGGACCGACAGCTGGTTGGGCCCAAGCACCAGCTCCTAGTGCAAACCTGGGAACAGCAGTGCAGCACAGGACATGGTGCTGTTGGGGACAGAGACTAAGATAGCTGGGCAGAGACAGAGACTGGCATAGAGTTAAACAATGACAGAGAATTTCTGGACAGTGGCCCTTCTTCTAGACTTGAAGACAAGGCTGAACTTCTCCCATAGCAGGACAAAGCTGAACCTCCTGGCCATGGATGAGACGCTCTGGGCACCTCGGGGCAGTGCTTTGTGTTCACTCCAGCCTCAGTAAAGCTTACCGCCACGAGTACACGTCTTCCTCCCACGTGTGGTCCCTGAAATGTTTTTTTCATGTCACTGAAAGGACCCCATTTCCACCAGCAACAATTTGAAAGCTTTGTTTTCCTGATAAGGCTTTCTTTTTTTCTCCAGTAGAGTAATTTGAATTCATGCTTTTCCCTAAAGTAGAAGAACTTTAGTGAGGCATAGTCTTTGCTGGAAAGTTGGTCTGAGAGGCCGCAAGCTGCTAAGGAGAAGCAGTTTGTGTGTTTGAATGTGCGGATGAAAGAGCGGCCATACTAAACGGGACACGCTCAGGGGCGGCCTGTATGGCGGGCCTTACAAACTCAGAGACCTGAAGTAACCACATAGGGTGGTCTGAAATGAAAACTTTCTGACTAAAAGTAGGTCATGGTAGGTAGTCATGTTCTGGGCATATATCTTTCCTGACAAAGGTCAATCTTTACCTTAACTGAACCAGTTTGATTGTCTTTTTGCATCTATGATAACACACCTTTGGAATGTGAGAGTAATTTCCTTTTTCCAGACCCCTCAGGGCACAATCTCCCACCAGAGCAGGAGGCCACTGAGCCCCTCATTATTATGTTTATCATGTTAACTATCCTATACCCACCTATGTAAAAGAAGTATTTCTTTTACTCCTGAACCCGATCCCAGAGATTTCCCCACTTCACTTTCTCCCATCCCTCTGATCAACCACCAGTGAATTTTATGTGATCCCCTCAGGCCTCCTTTGGCTGGAATGTATAAAATAAGGAGCGAGACTGCCATTCTCTGGAGCATTTTCTCAATCCTTTGAAATTTTGCTTCCCGACAACTGTCATCAGTTTGGCTTAAATGAACTCATAAAAATTCTTACAGGTTTAATGTTTCTTATGTTGACCTAATGTAAGCACTGAGAAATTAAATGGAATTCAGTGGCATTACTGAGTTCTTACCATATACGTTCCTGGCCAGACTACAAACAGAAATTTAAAACAGTGAGATCACTGGGAACTTGACCCTGCTACTTAGACCTACCAACAGAGATGGGCACTCTTGGTGTTACAGAACAGACCTGGGGGTGGGGGGATAAACAATATACTATTACCGAAAGGATCCCCCCTTTTTCTCTGGGGTTCCCCCCCCGTACTAGGTTCTCTTTGCCCGCCACTGGAGGAAAGATGTCTCTTAATGCCAGAGATTGGTGAAAAGGAAAGGAATTATTTATTTAAAAGTTATGCAGACCCAGAGTAATGACTTAATGTCTTCATTAAAATACTAAAGTTCTTTAGAATACCCACAAACACGCATAGTCCTTCCTTCTCCCCTTTGCCCAGTCTGGGGTACCACATCTTAGGAAAAGCAGTAGAAGTCCATGGTTCAGGCTTCCGGCACCATCAGCTGTGTCGCTGTCTTGATTTCCAGCTAATCCAAAGCCATGTGGCACCTTCTCATGGCCCACCAGCAAGAGTCGTTTCACCCATTTTCTTCCAGGCAAAGTCTCTCCTGCTGCCTAAGCCACGTGGCAAAAGGGAGCACCCCAGAGCCACGTGGTCTCCATCTCTGCCCAAGCCTTATGGTCCTAACTCCTCCAAAGCCATGTGGTCCTGCCCTGGTATGGCTGCTGTGCCTGGGTTTAGATCCCTGTTCTGATCTTCCTCTGCAGCCCCATTTCTGACTCCTTCCATAATCGGTTACACTCACCAGCATTCCTATATCCTTCCAGGTTTACTGGGCTGCCGTAGTAAGTCTGGGCAGGTATGGCCCTGTGGTGTGGAGCCAATCATCTCCAAGCTCTTATGCAGGCACTGTAACCAGGGGGAGTTGCTTCCCAGTTATATCCTGGGTTGAAGTCACTCCCATCCCCCTGGCTCAAAGCTTGGCCATAGCTATTTAACATATCTATGAAACCTGTTAAAGGTTTATAGGTATGTTAAATGACCATGCCAGAGGTTAGCTGCAATGGCCCTGCCCCATGTGTCCCATTCCCCAGCTCAGACTGGTGGGGATGAGGACATCGTATACATATTTTTCTCGAATATTTCCTGAACACCCCGAGTTCTAGACCCCATTACAAATCCCTATTTGGAACCCCCCTCTTGGCTGCACCCTTTTACATTGGCACACCTTGGCCCATGTTCTAAGATGATGGCCTATGCCTGTAGGCTCCAACAGTCTATTTGAAGAGGGATGGTGTGGGGTCAATACATGGCCCTTCTCCCTCTCTTGACTGAGGGCTAGTCAGAAGGTCCCTGGCCAGAGGGAATGTGTATTGTTTTGGAAATGGACTGTAAACTTCCTCCTTATCACCTTTTAGGAGTGGCTTCCTGTCCTGTGACCAATTCTTGACCTTTTCTTTACACTGAGGTAGTGTAGTTTAGAGTCATGCAAAGGAAAAGTGCCTCCTTTATCTGGAACCCCTTAAAACAAGTCTCAGACACAGAGGACACAAGGGGTGCAGTCTCTCTTGCACCAGCCTGCCGCCATCTCACTCCCCTGTATGTGAGTAATAAACGGCACGTCCACATCTGCTAACCCTCTGGGTGCTTTTTTCAGAATATCACGGACACTTAAGCAGCTCCCGGTTTGGAGCTCCTGAGCTACAGATGGTGAATGAAGAAGATTAGGAGGTGAAGGGACCAAAATTCTGCCACCCTAAAGCTGCTTTTGGGGATACTGATTTTTAACCGTTAGTTAAGAAACAAAGGACTCAGAACCTTTGACCCTCCCTACTCTCCTACCTAAGAGAATCAGACAGAGAAACCCGTTTCAGGAAGAAGGTCTTAGGATGCTGCCTTAGCCTAATTTGAATTAAATATGGTAAACTAGAGGGCTTTAGGCATGGGCCTGTTAGGTGGATACCCCATGCGTCCCATTGTTTCTGAGTCAGCTATGAGGGATTTTCCTGCCCTGAGTGTACCGCTCTTCCTCAACTACTCGTGTATCGCCCATTCTCACTTCCAAAATCCTAGACCCTGTTCCTGCTCTTTTCTTCTTTTTCCCAAATGTTTTATATACCCAATGTTGCCTCACTGTCTTTGGAATTTTCATGGAATTACCACGTCTATGTGAACTCCCCATGCACATTTATTTTCTTCTGTTAATCTGTCTCTGCTTTAGTGGTTATTGGTCCAGCCTGAAGAACAGAGAAGGTGGAAGGAAAAGTATTAATATTTTTTATCCCCCACTAGGGTCACTCTGTATAGTTGTTCAGAGTACCCAGTACAAGGTACATGTCTGAGAGAGGTATAGGGAGGAAACTCTGCTTTTGTCCAGCTTATCAAGCCAGGTGCCGTTGAGTCTAAATCTGCCCCAAAGGGTACCTAATTAATCTGTTAATTAGGATAGCGCCAGCTGTTGTAACAAACATTTTCCTAAATTTCAGTGGCTTAACAGAATAAATGTTTATTTCCAGTTTACAAAACCATCCAATTCTTATTTCTGGTCAGCAGGTGGCTTTCCTTCAGGTAATGATTCTGGTACTGAGGCTTCTTACATCTTGTAATTTTACCATTTTCACCAAATGATTTCCAAGGTCATTGTGGTTATTCACCTCAAGCTACACAGGCCAAGAGAGCATGGAGGATTGTGTAGGAAGTGCATGGTGGCCCAGGTACACATCAGTTCTGCGTGCGTTCCACTGGCTAGTGCTAAGTGAAATGCCACTCCCGCCCTCAAGCAAGGACAGGACATGTGGTCTGGCCATGAGGTTGGGAAGAAGAGGATGTGGGTCTGGCGAACAGCTGGCTAGTCTCTGCCACACTCTGCTCTTCTGGTTATATATTATCTACATCTATGTCTGTGTCTGTATTGATATTTATATCTACACATGCAGAATTGGACAAAAATGGTTTACAGTTGTTCATATGGAAAATAATACAATAGCTAAGAAATAATAATGCAAGAATAAACCCCGTGTTCCATGTACTTGTTCTCCCTGACCTGTATGTCTATATCTCCATACCGATTGGTAGCTATCTCACAATCTTAACTTTCCAGTACAACTATGTCCCAGAGTAAGTATCTCAATTAATTTTGCTTTGGCCTCAGTATTATTTAACATAGGGTCAGAAAAATATAACTGTCTCAGCATTGTATGATACAGGGACAAGAAAGTGTGCCTTTATGGCTCCCAAAGGAGGCTACCTAAGGAGACCACCTAAGGAATCATGCAGCTTCACCTTCAGGATTTCTTTAGGCAGCATCTCTTTTTTCAGATTCAGATGTGCTTTCATGTTGTCTGATGGTCTGTGAACTAAAAAGAAAAACTAAGACAATTGTTTACAACCCCTACCTCATATCCCTGGTTCTACACATGTCCCGTATACAATGGTAAAGCAGAGACACAATTGCACTCTGAAAACTCCCATTACCAAAATAAAATATTGGGAAAGACACATAATGATTTCTAGTGTCAGGCCTAGTGAATTTCCTCAATGTGGCCCATGGAGGAAGTTTATTTATTAGATTTTGATAAAGGATTCTTCCTTGTCCATTATCTTTCATCATCATAACAGAGGAGGAATTGGGGAGTATATCCTCTTTGGAGGCTGCTTTTCCAATCACTATGGGCTAGTGCAATTTTACTGGGCCAAAGGTGTATGTTAAGTTTTAAAGAAATTAAAGGATTTTAAAAACCTAGCTCAAAGTTTCTTTGGCAATGTATTTATCTTAGATACGTAGTAGGCTTCTGATTTTTTGTTGCTAGTAGGTTCTAATGCTAGGAATCATTCCCAAAGTTTTTCCTAGACATAGTTCTCTGATTTGATTTGTTTCCTTTATTTCTTTGCCCTTGAAAATGGAAACCACATAATTTCTTGTCCTTAGAGTATTATTATTGAGATCAAGCCTACTTTCCTATTCCTATGTTAAATAATATTGAGACCAAGCAGAAATGACTTAGTTGCTTGCTCCCAGACATTCTTGCTCCTGCCAGATAATACCATATATCAACTAAATAACCCACATTTCACAACTTGCTTATCAAGGGCCTTACCTCGCTGTGCCCAGCAACCCGAAGCTTTCAAAATACATTTTATCTAGCTAACATCTCACATAATTTTAAATATATCTTGGTAAACACTTATTTATTCTCCGGATTGACTGGAAGTTTTGTATTCAGAGAGCTAAGCTGTGATGATAGAGAAAGAACTGCTTAATTTTCTCTTGTGATCTCTTGTGATGAAGCACCCATTTTGTTGTAGCTTTCATTTAAGAAATTTTCAAGGCCTTCTTACTTATTGAGAAGTTTCATGGTCTCTAAAACCCTCAATCTTTGAGAAAGAGGGAAAGCACAAATGGAATTCTAAAATGAAAATTGTCAAAGTTCTCAGAATCCTTTGAGCATTAGACCATAACAGGACATGGTCTAATGCAGGGGTCTCTGACCCCTGGCCGTGGACTGGTACCCATCGCTGGCCTGTCGGGAACCGGCTGTGAGTGAAGCTCATCTGAGCTCAGCCTCCTGCCTCCCTCCACCCCATCCACAGTGGGCCAGTGAGGCTCACATGAGCTCGGCCTCCATTCCTTCCCCACCCCTCCATGAAACTGGTCCCTGGTGCCAAAATGGTTGTATAAGGTATTTCCAATGACTTTAATGATAATGGGATAGATGTTTCATAATAATTGACTTTTTTGTTATGGATTAGAAACAGGTTGATTCATGAGTTTAGTGATATTACCTTTAATCTTAGACTCTGTCCTGTTATAAGCATACATGGTCACATACTGCATTGGATTTGTGCAGTTCATTCAGTCTTATCATCACCAGGTCCAGGCAGCCTTTTCTCAACATCCAGCTTAACAACCTCTGCATAACTTAAAATGTGGAGCTTTGGTTTTCTGGGACAGGTGTCAAAGATTGACAGTCCTTGAATTCCTATGGAATAGACATTATCAGCCACTGTTTGCCATTTTTGGCATCGAAAAACTTTGGGGGATTGATCCTTGATTTATATCTTCCAAAGTCAGTGATATAAACCATCTATAGCTCATTGGAAGACTTCTGGCCTAAGGCCTCAAGCTGATGATCTCATTTCCTGCTTTACGAATGGTGTGTCTATAAAGTGAGGGCAAGCTCTATATGGCATAGTTCACACATGACAGAAGAGCAGGACAGTGCCACTGAGGCAGGGACTTCTTTACCTAAAAAGGTCATGAGATGAGAATGGTGTAGGTATTCTATTGTCTCTTTAGTCCTACAGACTTTTCTGGACTTTTTATTATTTCTAAAACATTTGGCAAACAAGTAAGTAAATTATTTAATATAGGCTCTTCACATTGGGAATTTGATGTATTTTCTTGCTTTATTTTGAGCATTCTTTGCTCTTGGATTACAAGTGAATTATACACTTTGATGATCATTCTTTTGTTAGTATTTGCTTGTATTTTAGTGCTCAGATGTATTATCTTCAGGATCTTAAGTGATCCTATATAGCTACTTTTCTGTCAAATAATCCAGTAAATTATCATTCAGCAAGGAAACAATAAATAATCATGACTCATCAAATAACAATACACATTTGAATTGATCTTGACCAGAGATGAAAAATGATCTAGAATAGGCTAGAGATGGACCAAAAATGGGAACTGATAACTAAAACTAACACAATTTCTTGTATCAGTCTTAAGAAAAATACTTAAACCAGACTTTCCTCTGCCTGTAAACATAATTTTTTACTCTGAGTTAACAATGATGAAACTAAGCATATATCCTTCTCTTTATTTAAATAGTACTGAGATCAAGCACAAGGTAGTTCTTTCTCCAGAAAATACTTTTTCTTGGAATATAAGACTAAAACCAAATCACATGCTCATTAAGATCAACAACTTGCTTATCAAAGCTGCTTCAAGATCATTGCCCCACTGTGCCCATAAATTCAAAGCTAGTATGCCATAATCTACCCTTTCTGAACCAGATCTCTGTACTACAAAATCTGCCTTAAACTCACTCAACCCAGGCCCTGAAACTTTCGTATCATCTCCTAATTTCCTTCCTTTGAGATCCTACTAAGACTTAGTCAAGTTGGCATTGTAACTTATTGCAATAAGTTTAATAAACTCATCTTAGCATGATCACTAGGTCTTCCTGGTGGTGTTTGAGAGAGGGCTTCAATTCCTCTTGCCTCTAGTTCTGTATTTAATAGGATGATCTTTAGGGTATCTGAAACCCAATAGGCTTGCATAAGAAAAAATATTCTCAATTGGATTTGCTAAATAAAGGCTGAGATACTTTGCTTCACTGAGCAATCATACTGAGCTATTTTGTCCAAAAATTTTTTTCAATCTTTTATTCTTCAAAATAATTTTCAATCTTTTATTCTTATAGTTGAGGTATAAAAGCTGCTGCAATTCTTCAAGGCCATACATTTCTGGATTCTCTATTTCTCTTTATTTTTTTCTTCTTCAAACCATTTAATTTTTTCCTTCTCTTGTATGTTATATATGCATCTTAGTCTGTTAAGGCTACTATAAGGAATGTCATAGACTGGTTGGCTTAAACAACAAACATTTAATGCTTATAGTTCTCGAGGCTGGAAAGTCCAAGATCAGGGTGCTGGTTCTCTTTCTGGTTTGCAGATGGCTGCCTTCTCTCTGTGTCCTCACATGGCTGAGAGAGTTCTGGTCTTTTACTCTTTATGAGGGTACTAATCCTGTCACCAATGTTCTACCCTCATAACCCCTGTAAGCTTAACCACGTCCCTAAGACCCTTTCTTCTAATGCTACTATATTGGGGAATAAATTTTCAAAATATGAATTTTGGTATGAAACATATACAAGCAATAACACATTTCAAAAACCAGAAAGGAAAAGTAATACACACTCTTTTTTGCAACAATTTTTCCTGAGGTGCCGGCTGAATAGACATGTTACTTGTACTCACTCCAGATTATCTAGGTGACGATTCTGCTATTTTGTCATTGTATAACATAGATCTCTATATTTTCAGCCTCCAATATCAATTCCTTTGCTATTTAGTGCCTGGCCACTAGGTAACCCCACTTTTGATTCCAGTTGCTGTATTAATTTGGCTGATGCTAGTTGTTGGTCTGAAGATTACAAAATACCACTGGATTAATATAACGCAAGTTTATGTCTAACAGTCCATGCAGGCATTCCTGGTTAGTGATCACTTTTTTTCCACAAGGTGAATCCACACTGTAGCTCCACTATCTTTAATACCTGCCTTTCAAGGCTGATATGAGCATCCGACTCAAGCTGGGGGTTGTGGATAGAGAACACAGAGAATTGCATGAGGGAGGTATGTATGTATGTATGTATGTATTTATTTACTTATTTAACAACAATGGCAAACATCACTTCCATTCACATTTAATTGGCTGCAACTCAGTCATATGGCTAAATCTGACTGCAAGGAAGCCTGGAAAATGTGGTACAGGTATTAGCCAAGGAAAAAAAGGAAATGAATTTGATGAAAAGCTAGCCAGTCTCTGCCACAATTGTGTTTTTTTTAAACACACAGGTTGATACATAGGTAAGCAGGACCCCATAGCCCACAGGTGCAAACACAAGGCCTGTGGGCCAAATCCAGCTCTCTACTTTGTTTTATCTGGCCCGGCATCTCGTTTCTACCTGGTGGCAGTGCCGACTCTTGCTTAACTCTTAAGGAGTAGTTACATTCATACAGTCCTAAAATTATATTTGGCCCTTTGAAGGCAACAGCAAGGCTGATGTGACCCCCGGTGACAATGAGTTTGTCACTGTGCCATAGACAGTATCAAGCAGTAGGTGACAGTGCCAGAGATAGGGATAGAAGAGCTCAGCCTGTGAGTGACTGGAGAAATGATTGGCAAGAGATGTCAGTTATGATATACAGGGTCCGGCACAAATAGAGCCTCTGTTTTATTACAAAATCATAAGCCTTTATTTCTGTAATGTTATCACATTCAAGCATACCATATGACATTTTAAGTGAAATGTTCAAATTAAAGCTATAAATTATTACACCCGTATTATTACCCTACCAACCACATGCAAGTGGGCCTTGCTTTTGCCAGACCCTGTGTATTGGGAAAGATTAGTGTGAGTAGAACGTAGAGCTAATGTATAGAAGTTGTGAACGCACATATTCCTGTTGGAGGCAACATTGGCTGCAGTCGTTCGGAAATGACTCTGACTTGTTTGAGGGGCAGCGAGAGCATTTGCTTGGTCATGGCAGAGTTGTTTTAGAGATTAAAAAATTAAAGATGAGTAGGGATGTTGGAATGAAACAGAGGACCTTTAATGCTGCTCAGAGTAAATCTTATTTGAGACTCACTTAAATTGCATTGATCATGGACTGTCACTGTCTCCTTATAATTTTATTCTCTTTATGCTGCATATATTCCAGCATTTGATGTTTTCATTTAGTGGAAGAAAGTCTGTGTGAAGAAGAGATGCACAGACTCTGAAAAGGGGATTAATTGGAAATGGCCTATTATACATTCATTATGCTCCTCCAATGTCAGCAGGAGTTTTCTGGGTCATTGGTAGCTGTGTGCATAATGGCTGTAAGATTGAGTCCTAATTACTAAGACTAGCATTGCAGAGCCACTGCCAGGTACGACTTTGTTGGAACGTAATATCTTTGTCTGAGGTAATTAGACATTACAGATAGGTAGGTCACTTAAAAATGCGCAGGTAAAACTCTGATTTTCTTTCTTCAATCAGTATAACTCTGGTATTTAGATAATGTGGCTTATCTTTTAAAATAAGAAACTGGTAATAAAATCTTTCAAAAGATGCAGTCTATTGAAAATGAGAAGACAGTCAATTCATAATGTCCTAGTGTTCACATCGGGCTTCATCATAATAAAAAAGTTAATTTGATACTTTTGTATCACAGTAAGCTGAAACATGCTGCAGAGAAACACTGTAAGCCATTCAGTGATGGTGAGGAGGACAGAAATAATGGGATCCCATGTTCCTGCGAGTGATTACTTCTCCTCACTAAGGGTGATTTAGGATGTTCTTTGATGGGAAAGATAATCGTGACTGCTCAATTTAACCGTTTCTCGAGTTGTTGACAGTAAACTCAAATTCAAAACTATTCATACTGTTACACAACTTTAATAGTGGTGTTGTCACCTTTGATTGCTCAAAGATACTGTTGAGTTGAAACTTGGAATGATTATATGACTTATATGTAAAATATATATTATATACAATGGGCAATCTTCATGCACCATTCACTATATATTAGCTAAGCAGTATGCTGAGGGAAATACCTTATGAAATTGAAAAGAGTATTTGAGTTCTTTTTCTTTCTTACATTAGTATTATTATTGATAAGAGGATAACCGTATACTTTATCAACCAGATTGGGATACTTTTGCAAATGAAAGTGGTATTATTAATAAGTATTCTGGAATGATCTAGATTTGAAGTAGGTGCCTATTAATAAAGTTACATGGATAATTAAAATTGGTAAAAAAAGTGAAAAATCTGGCCTGATTTTAATTTATCATTTACTAAACACTTCTACATGGCAGGAACTCTACTAACATGCATTATCTCATTTAATTCACAGTCTCACATAAGGTGGTTATTATTGTAGCCATATTTCAATGAAGAAAATATGGCTTACAGATGTTAAATAACTTCCCCCAAATTCCATGTTAATAGGTGGCAAAGACCGATTCTAAATGTTATGCATTTATATGAATTATGGGAAACCACACTTAGGCAGTTTGACAGACCACACATAAGTAACCCACAGTCTATTCTATCTTTAATATCACCATGATAATTTAAAAAAATAATTCTGGTCTTTTCAAATGTGTGCTATTTTTCAGAATTAAGAAATTAATACCAGAGTAATAACACATATGATTTAAAAAATTTAAACAGTACAGAAAAACATAAATGAAAAACAAAAGGCTCTATAACCACTCATATTTCATATGCCAAACTTTACATCCCAGAGGTAAAAATTTTAATAATTTTAGCATTTGGTTCTTCTAGGGGTTATCTCAGTAACTTTAAAATAATATCATTCCCAATTTGTGGTTAATCATCCTTACATAGCATCTTATGACAGTAAAAGTTATTAGTTTCTTATTTTTTCATTCTCCTTTCAATTTGTAACTATATGATTGTAAGTATTCTATTGATTGCTTATATAACTTTTTATAATGAGTATACATTTTCTGATTATAAAAATGATATATGATCATAGCAAAATTGAAAAAAACAGGTAAAACTATAGGGAAGAAGAAAAGATCACCTGAAATCTTATGTCTTTATTATACCATACATTAATATTTTAGGGGCTATATTTCATGTCATTCTTTGTCATTACATTATCATACACATACATTCAAAAACAACTATGTGCTTATTTTCACATAATTAGCATCACATGTACCCTAGGTTGGGTTTCCTGGGAAACTGATTCTGAGAAATTGTTTGTGTGCAGGAAGTTAATTAGACACAACATGAAGGAACAAGGAAAGTGGGATGGGGCAGTGGGGGAAATTTAACTGTCATACAGTCACCACGAAGAACTGTGGGATTTTTCTTTGCCTCAGTTACAACATTATGAATAATAGTTGTTTTTCAATTTTTAATAGAAAACAACTGATTTTTAAAATTCCTGTTAACTATTTTATATACATTATATCATTTAATATACAAAAAATATTTGAAGTGGATATTACTGCCTCTATTTCACACATGAGAAATCTGGGGCTCATTTAAAAATTTAAGAAGACAGAGCTATGCATATTACAAAGTTAGGAAGTGACAAAACTAAGATTCTAAACAAAGTCTTTTGGTTTTCTGCATCTGCTCCTTTAACCACCATGTTGAAGTAGAAGTATGGTTACCAGAACTCCTCAGGTATTAAAAGAAAAATTTCGAGGATACTCCGGCCAAATATGGGACAATATAGAAGCCTACTATAGCAGTATGATGTGATAAATTCTTAGAATATGGCAATGCTACCAGATGCAGCAAGAGTGAGGCATGGCCAATGAGAGATTCAGGTATAGATCCATATTTACTTAGTATGTTTGAGGAAGGATGTAGCCTGAGAAGACAAATCAAGTTTCTGATCCTGATTAGTGTTCTGTTGTGCCAAAGGATTGTAAAAGTAAGTACTTACAAAGCAATCAAATGATTGAGAATGGTGTTTCCAACTATAGCTATTTTAAGCACATTTTCTTAATTTTCTACCTGGACACTTGGAGTGAACATCATAAAAGAGTGAGAAAATGGTACCTAGATTCACAAAATCACTGTCAACTCCCAGTAGGTGAGAGACATTGAAAAAAAATGAGTAATGGAGTTTCATTTGTATCCAATCAGAGTTTAAAGTGTTGTGATTGCTGTGGGTAATCATATCTTCGCATGGAAGACATTATCTGAGTGTGTGTGTGTGTGTGTGTGTGTTCTGTAGTCTAACTGAGACACTTTAAATAAGATTAACATCAAGGACCAAAGTAGCAGCTTTATTTACAAGTGAGCCAAGTATCTGAGGAACCCTGCTGTGTTCTCCAGTGGCAAGATTGGGATGGAATCCAAGCTGGAAGATGAAACCAGCAAAAGCTGCGTGATCACTTGCTGCAGAGAACTTCAGATATCTCCTGGGGGTGCTGGTGGAGGACCAGGCAGGAGGGATGGCCATCAGCAGTGAGGTATCCCCTTGAGAACATCACCTCCTACCCAGTCCCAGAAATGCCTTGCACTGGATTTGGGTAAATTTTATTAGGAATCACACACTGACATTCCCATCTTTACACACCCTCTAGCATCTTTCATTTTATATGTGATTGCTTAATTTACAGCACAAAAGATCCTTCATGTTTATATGGAGCAAACATTATGATGATTTGGTAATTGATAGGACTTGTCCTTATGATTTTAGCCTGCCTGCCTGCCTGCCTTCCTTCCTTCCTTCCTTCCTTCCTTCCTTCCTTCCTTCCTTCCTTCCTTCCTTCCTTCATATCACCTGTTAATTATTCTTTTTACTGTGAAATTCCTTGTATAAAAATATAAACTTCCTGTTTCAGTGCTTTCTCTCATATAAGAGGATTAATTGCCCATCTGCTCCTTTCCTTAAAATATCTCTGCAAAAAAGGTTTTAATTTGCATCTCTCTGATGGGTAATGATGTTGAACATCTTTTCATAAGTCTGGGCCCTCTGTATGTCCTTTTTTGAGAAGTATCTGTTCATGTCTTTTGCCCATTTTTTAACTGGGTTTTTTTGTCTTCCTGGAGTCGTATGAGTTCTTTCTATATTTTGGAGATCAAACCCTTGTCTGAGGTATTATTGGAAAATATGTTTTCCCATATAGTTGGTTCTCTTTTTATTTTAATACTATTTTCTTTAGCCCCACAGAAGCTCTTTATTTTGATAAGGTCCCATTTGTCAATGTTCATAGCAGCACAATTCACAATAGCCAAGTGCTGGAAACAACCTAAGTGCCCAACTACAAATGAATGGATCAAGAAACTGGTACATTTACACAATGGAATTCTAC